>JAULUF010000055.1:44177500-44384561 GCA_031834385.1 Semotilus atromaculatus | reverse complement strand
TCACTCCTTTTATATTGCAGGTTTTGTGGAGCCATGTATTTAGCCCAGGCAACCGTGTAAACCTGTTTGTTCCTCTTGCTGGGAGTGGTCTGCTGATGAATGTTTGAACTTTCAGTCTTTTAAGTGTTTCAAAAAGTTCATTGAAATCCTTCTTAAGGAGTTCTGACTGCTCTTTATGAATATCATTTTTCCCCACATGAATGATGAGTCGATTTGCAGTCTTATGTTTCATCAGAATGTTCTCAAGTTCCCTGTTTACATCAGAAGTTGTTGCTTGTGGAAGGCAGCATGTTGTTGTATCCCTGCTACTAATGTTTCTGATTATGTAGTCTCCCACTATCAGAGTCCTGAGCTCAGCTGCGCTCTGAGCTGAGGGCCGCTGTCTGCTAGGCCTTGAGTGCCCGTTAGCATCAGTGTTAGCTACTGGCTGATTCAGTCTGTGTTCGATCACATTCATCACATTTGGGAATTCCTCATTTCTTTTCAATCTTTTCTCAAGATGTATAGGCGGTGGTAGGAGATCAGTGTTTGCAATCTTTGTCATAGCCGTATCTGGGGTAGAGGATGCTATTGCGGCAATATGTGATACTCGTGACAATCTGATGTCTCGGGTGCCTTTGGGTCTCGCTCCCTGTTTGTGCCACCGATGTGTAAGTCGATCGGTTTGTTTCTCTACACTCAGTATGGCCTGTTGAGGAGTACTAGATTCAGGGGACTCACCGGCTGTATGCTGAGGTCCATGATGAAGCTCTGTTGTGTGTTCCGTCTGGTTTGGTGGTCCCACAAATAACTTCGTTTCAAGAACTACAATCCTTTGTAAAAGTCTGTGGCAGTTAGTGCAGCAAGTAGATTCCAGAAGAGGCATTTTCTCTTATCCTATTGAATGTAGGCTGTTGTGTTTTCTCTTCCCCGGAATGTAAGCTTTCAGTGGGAGGCTGGTCGGATAAAATAATTCAGCTTTTTTGCTGTAATCCAAGCGTTTGAGCACTGTTCTGGCTGAAGTTAAAATTAGGTGATGAAAGGAGATAAAATATAAAAATATAAACGCAATAGAGCAAAAAATATAAAAGCGATAGAGCAAAGCACAGAGCAGTGAGCTGGAGCGTCCGAACAGTAGCAGAGCAGGAAGGGCCGGTGCATAAGGGCCGGTGGAGTGATGGAGGGACTCATAAGGGCAGGTGGAGTAATGGAGGGACTCATAAGGGCAGGTGGAGTGATGGAGGGACTCATAAGGGACGGTGGAGTGATGGAGGGACTCATAACGGCAGGTGGAGTGACGGATGGACTCATAAGGGACGGTGGAGTGATGGAGGGACTCATAAGGGCCGGTGGAGTGATGGAGGGACTCATAAGGGCAGGTGGAGTGATGGAGGGACTCATAAGGGCCGGTGGAGTGATGGATGGACTCATAAGGGCAGGTGGAGTGATGGAGGGACTCATAAGGGCAGGTGGAGTGATGGATGGACTCATAAGGGCCGGTGGAGTGATGCATGGACTCATAAGGGACGGTGGAGTGATGGAGGGACTCATAAGGGCAGGTGGAGTGATGGAGGGACTCATAAGGGCAGGTGGAGGGATGGAGGGACTCATAAGGGCCGGTGGAGTGATGGATGGACTCATAAGGGATGGTGGAGTGATGGAGGGACTCATAAGGGACGGTGGAGTGATGGATGGACTCATAAGGGCCGATGGAGTGATGGAGGGACTCATATGGGCAGATGGAGTGATGGAGGGTCTCATAAGGGCAGGTGGAGTGATGGAGGGTCTCATAAGGGCAGGTGGAGTGATGGAGGGTCTCATAAGGGCAGATGGAGTGATGGAGGGACTCATAAGGGACGGTGGAGTGATGGAGGGACTCATAAGGGCAGGTGGAGTGATGGATGGACTCATGAGGGCAGGTAGAGTGATGGATGGACTCATTAGGGCAGATGGAGTGATGGAGGGACTCATAAGGGCAGGTGGAGTGATGGAGGGTCTCATAAGGGCAGATGGAGTGATGGATGGACTCATAAGGGACGGTGGAGTGATGGAGGGACTCATAAGGGCAGGTGGAGAGACGCTGGTCTCAGGTGCACACGGATGGAATCTGATGGAAATCTCTAAAATACTTACTGCTTTCAAAAAACACAATAGTTACTTTTTTATAAATTATAAAAACAATTACAATAAATCACCAAATAAAAAAAATAAAAATCAGTTAGCAAGTAACTTTGACATGCTATGACATGAATTCTGAATAAAAAAATCTGTGATTGTTTTTGTTGCATTGTTTTATTTTTATTTAAAATATAAAAAAATGATCATAAAAAAGAATTAACAGAAACTTGTCTGACATGAACTGTAGAAGCTGTAAAAGCTAAATATTTATTATAAAAATTTTACAAGATAAAAAAAGAATAATCAACATAATCAACAAAAATATATAGGAAAAATAAAAACAAACAAACAAATAAAAAGAATAGAAAGGACTGGCTGTTGCTCAAACAACTATAAACACTGTCGAGGTTTTCACAGACGAGGTTTAATATAGTCCCAGACTAAAATGCATGTTTGAGCTGTTTTAACTTAAAAGCATATCTTAAATATGTCAGTGCCATTGTTTTGTCTCGAGATTCACAACATTAATGTTTTATTTCTAGGGCACATTTATAAAATCAACTTAAATGCCCTAATTGAACTAAAACCTAATCCTGGCTTAATCTAAGCCCTGTCTGTGAAACCTGGCCCAAATGTGCAGCTGCACTAGTTTAACATGCTGTATTTACCGCCTCTGAGCCGGAGGCATGTGGTAACGCACGTATTTCCAGAACCTTCTGTTTGCACGATCACTGGCGTTCTGCCTCCACCTGAGGATGCCTTTGGTGCGGCGGATGAAGCGCAGAGACTCGGGCAGTGAAGCTTCTTCAACACCGTCCTCCACCTGCACCAGGAGGACCTTCAGACCCTGCTTCACCAGAGCGTCATACAGACCCACTCGCTGCTCGTACGCCGCACACATCTGGGCAGAGGACGATTCTTCCATTCGCATAGCATCATCGGATATAAGGGATTTCTTTGTGTCATCGGTTTGAGCATGTGATGTAAGAACAATGATCAGCCTTCGGCTTCGGCTCATTCTGTCAGCAATGACTTCATGCACCGCTGAAAAAGAGACTCGATTAGTGTCAAACGTTTGTTTTTTAGCATGATTGTATTTTACTTCTTACATTAAACAATTTGAATGACTAATTTTATTTGTCCCGAAATGATTGAAACCACAACAAAGATTGAGGGAATCATGGGGGCAGAAATCAAGTTATTTCAGAGAAAATACATAAATAGACATTCATACTGTCTAAAGGCTGAAAATGGTTGAGATACATATGTTTAGCTATAGACCATGCAGACCCAGTTGCTGTGTTCATCTGACAGGATGTTTACCTTCCCCAGGAAGTTCATCACGACCACTGATGAACAGTTTATAACCATAAAGATCTTCAAGCATCTCAGGAAGGAAATGCAGGGCAAAGGTCATTGCGGAAGATGAGCTGAGTTGGTCACCATGGAGATAACTCACATACGCATCATATGACTTTCCATCTTAAATGAAGCATAAGAATAACCAACACACAATGAAATTACAATATAATTATAATTTTATGATTAATAATGATGAACAAGCAGTGCTATGCAGTTTATGTCACTGGTTGCAGATTGTGATTCAGGTCAGAGAATCAGGTCCTTTTCTGTCGTATCTGATACGTGCTTGAATTGAACAATCAATGAGCTGTTCATCTTTGAGGCAGATTTACAGTCAATATCCTATTGTTTAATGTGGAGATTTTGTCCACAACCCAGTTTTATTTATTTTTAAACTAATAATACTGCTTTGGCGTTGGGACTACTTGGGACTATTATTTTCAGTTCATTTTATTCACATTACTGTAATGACAATGAAAAACAAATGATTTAAAAAATATATATATATTTTAACATACATAATGGTACTAATCTTTAAAGGGCCGCTATCATGGCATTTGAAATGTTCCTATTTTTGTTTTGGGAGTTCCCAAAAACAGTTTTACATGCATGCAAAGACAAGAAAACACTTTCATTGTCTTATAATATGCATTTATTTTTACCTGATTTGCTCAATGACTCCCAAATGTTTCATTCAACGATTCATTTTCCCAAACACCTCCTTTGCGTGACGCTAATCTGCTGTGATTGGTCAGCGGTGTTTACAGACAAAATACTTCTACTGGTTAACACGGAGTACAGTATACAGTGCTTGCATCACGTACATTGTGTTATAATAAAGATGGTGTCCCGCTTTGTTGTAAAAAATAAAAACTCAGAGAGGGAATAAGTTGATTTATGTTTATGTTAGCGCCCATAGCCCACAGCTCGGTGGTAAACACCCATTCAAGTCATTGTTTATGTTAGCCCAACGCAGAAACATATGATAAAGCACTGCAGTAGTACACCAAAGTATTGCTCTATTCTTTATCACACCCCAAAATAATAACAACAACTAACATTTGACATATTTCTAAACAATTGAGAGCGAACACATTGCTGTTAGATGGAGACCTAGAAGCTGCGTGGCGCGTACACAACACACACACACAACAAAATGCGTATTGAGTATGCTACAGAAAACATAACAGCAAAAATTATTAATAATACTTGCATCCATATAAACTGGGTACTGACCCCTCCTTCAGCAACAACCGGCTTGCGAATCCACAGTTGATGGCATTTAAGTTGGTGAAGCAATCGTAAGTAAAATGATGGGAACACAGCACAAGGTTCGGGCTACACTGCTCTGGTATCGCTGTAAATATGAACTTTAACCACTGATTCTTCTAATGCTAATAACTCAATTAATTTCATTGACTCAAAGTCGACTCTTAATTTTAAGAGACAATAACTTTATATACGGTGCACTTTTTAGGTTTAAAACTTTGCAGGATGTTTTCATTCACATAGAGCGATGTTACACACTACATGAAAGGTCATTTTCAAAAATCCATGAAAGGGGCCCTTTAACTGGCTTGAATTTAGGCTGATAAAAATGCTGTATTACAGTAATGAGATTCTTACGAGAATATAACAAGAACAATGTATTATGATAATGAGAATTTCTAAATGTGCTTAATTGTCATGAAAATATTATTTTTTCCAAAAAAAGTTGATTTTGATGTTGCTCTGAAATTCACCCTCTTGTATTTCATAATAAATATTTAATGCCATTTATATGGAAGTAAAATAATGCCAAATGTTTTTGAAACAAAAAGCCTGTTGAATTGCACTGCTTGAAATAAAATAGGCATTGCATTAACCATGCTTGCATTTTAATGCATTGTATATTTAGGGCTTGCATTTTTATGGGCTGAAATTTAACATGGTTGAATATTTAAGCTGTGAATATTTCAATTCAAAACATTTCAAAACACATTTTCATTATTAAAAATTCAATAATCCATATTCACCTTTCATATTTCACTTCCAAAATATTCTAACTGTTTAAAAAAACAACCTATAATATTCATCAGCCAATTTTCGGTCCATTTTATTTTGCTTTGCAGATTTGCTTCCACAAATTCAGTGGTTCAAATTCGACAGTAAATTCAACAATGACATCCAGGAACTGCAGGAAAAGCAGTAGATTACCGAGCATAATCTCCATCTGCTGTTAGTCACCTCACCAGCAGGGGGAGCAAGCGCGTCTTGTTGACAAAGATCAGAGCAACAGCTAGAGCAAGCCATTCATTCATAAAAAATCATTTACAGCAATTGACTTATGGCTAAGTCACGCCCCAAAACGCGATGAGCCAATCATAGTGCGCATAACTAACCCAATACACTCGAACATTCTCTGCTTCCACGTCCATTGAAATGCATTGCAGTTAGTCAGTTTTCACTCGTTTTTATATGTTTTTTCTTGTCATTTTAATTTTAAAATGGTCGAACGGTGTGCATGGGCTACATGCAACTCCGACACTAGGTATCCCGAGAGGCTGGGCGACGGTGTGTATTTTTTACCCTTTCCCAAGACACATCTCAACCGAGATAGGTGTCTGCTCTGGATCAAGTTCTGCGGTAACTTAGACCACAACACCAACTAAACGTGGATAAATTAAACAAGAATGTCTACATCTGTTCTAATGTAAGTCAACAACGTATTTGAACGTTATCTTTAATATATCTAACGTTAGCCTAACATTAGAAAACGTTAATGTAAGCTTCTGCGTTGTACATCATGTCACTTAGTTTCATTAACGTATCTGTAAATAACCGAGATAACAAATATTAGCAATGTTGTGCTGAATGATTCATGTAAATACTGCAGCACCAAACTAACGGAGAGGTCCTCTTGGTAAAGATGGTAAAAAGGCTTGTCCTGGAAACGTATGCAACTTAGACCTGTAGTAGTCTACATACAGTAGCCTATTTAATTTGATCATGAACCATTAATTACATATTGAAGCACAACATTTTAGACAACTTTCTACCAAAACAAATGGGGAACTTAGTGTTTTTTTTATTTTAGTAAAACATATAGCCTTTTCACTCCTCTTCAACATAACTAAATATTCAAACTATTTACATTAAGTGTCAATAGACAAGAGGTCATGGTGTTCAAAAGGTCATTGATTTGTTGATTTAGTGAGTAATAATTCCTAATAAAATGCTTTATAAAAATCATCAATTGCCGCCTGTGAAATGTCTCCTACTGTGAGCCGCCATAGCGCCGTCACCGAATGTTGACTGTTTGTCCGAGTGAGTGGAGGGGGCGTGGCTTAGCCACAGGTCAATTGAGCATGTATTAAGTTATGAATATCTGGGTCAGAATATATGCGGAAAAGATGATAAAGACACAAAAACTGTGTTTATGTTTAATTCAATAATTTCATTGTTACTTTCCCTGTGTAGCCTACATGTTACCAGCTTTCTCTACCATTAACAGGATTATAACCCTTTTCCCTCAATACCTCATCATACTCAAGGATTCCCCTTCCATCGGGACAAAACGCTAAACGTAGCTTAATTCACTAATACAGTGATATAAAAGACCAAACTCAAAGTTTTGAGTTTTTATGAATGAATGGCTTGCTCTAACTATTGCTCTGGTCTTCGTCAACAACACACGTTTGCACCCCCTGCTGGTGAGGAAAGCGAAATAAAATGGACAGAAAATTGCCTGATAATAATTATAGGTTGCATTTGTAAACAGTTTGAATATTTTGGAAGTGAAATATGAAAGGTGAATATGGATTATTTAATTTTTAATAATGAAAATGTGTTTGAAATGTTTTGAATTTAAATATTCAACAATGCTGAATTTCAGCCCATAAAAATGAAAGCCCTAAAAATAAAATGCATTAAAATGCAAACATGGTTAATGCAATGCATTTTTTTTTCAAGTAGTGCAATTCAACAGGCTTTTTTGTTTCAAAAACCATTGACATGATCTACAGAAAACAGTCAATAAAAATCTGAGGTAAAGACGTACCGCTGCATTCGGCAGAAGACGAGCAAACATCCCTGTAAACCAGAACCAGATCGACTCTGAAGAGGAACGCCACAGCGCCCAGTAACGTGACCAAAGCCACCAGACCGAGGCCGATCCAATAATGATGCTCCTTCTGACTAGCTGAGAGAGAAAGAGGAGGAGCAAGTTGGAAAAGGGGTATTGTATAATCAAAAGTATTGTCTACTGTAACCTAGAGCTGACCTAGGATAAGCAGGACTTCTCCAGAATCTGAACCGGCCGGGTGTAGAACGAAACATGTGAGACTAGTGTTCAGATATTCAGCTGTGACTTCTGAGATGGATAAAACAGAAAGTTTGTACATATTTTCGCTCTCCTTCATGCTGGAAAAACAAGACATGCAGAAACAAAATGGTTAGTCACATCATTTTCATTACACTCTTCATTATATAAAGAGCAAACGTTTGTCCTTACGTGGAGTTATTGTAGGTCAGATTGAGAGATTTAGAGACACTACTCCAGAATATCTCAGTTTCTTCCATGTCGTTCTTCCCAACAAGAGCTTTGCAGCTCAGCTTGATACTTTCACCTGCAGTCACACGAATATTATTGCAATTTTCAAATTTTTTTGGTTTTAAGACTTTTCTTTACATTGCAATTCAATAAACTCATCCTCATGTAATTCGAATTCAAATTCAATTTAATATGCTGTGTTTTTTTTACTAATTCGATTCACACTCACGAATTGAAAGAGATAACTCCTAAATGCTAATATTTTTGCATACGTTTTTTTGCAGATCACAAAAACACATAAATGACCTCGAGTTAAAAGAGTACAAGTACTAATTAGAATTGACACAGACAGCAACAGAAGAGTTCAGTGTGTTTCATTGGCATCACTCACCTAGTGTTACGGGGAGTGTTTCTTGCTGTGGGTAGAGGATTTTAGGCTTCGTCACCACTGTTACACACAGAGAAACATTCATCACATCATCCATCACAGTCTCTCCATCAGCGCTCTATTGCGTTACCCCTTTTCCACCAAAGCAGTTTGAGAGCCGGTTCGGAGACGGTGCATACTCGCGAACCAGTTCTTTGTGTTTCGATAGTACAACGATTGAAGAAAAATGGATTCTAAAGCGAAACAGTGGTCGGTGGAAAAACTAAGACGTATGGCGACGTACACAGTGACATAACGACGTCGTTCGCTGGAATCTCTAGTCAGTGGAAAAACAAACAGGTTCTGAGAAGGTTCGCAAGTTGAACCAATTTTGAACCAACACCAGTTCCAAACCTGGTCTTTTTTGGTGGAAACGAGGTATGTGTGGATGTTATTAGGGCACGCACTTCTTATTTCAGGTTCTTAATTATTTTATTAAGTTAAAGGATTTTAAAACTATGCAGGATTTTTTTTTTTAAGTAGAAGGACAGAATGCCTCTCAATCATCACTAGAAGTGGCTGTAGTTTATTACTTTATTCTTGAATCAAGACGTTTCTGCCCTGTGGCCAGTGTGTGTGTGTGTGTGTCGCTTCAGCCAATCACGGTGCAGCATAAGCGCTCGGGGCTCGAGCACACACGGAAAAATACCAGATATTCTCCATTGATGTTAACCAATATAAAATCTATTGCAGCTTTCAAACACGATTATCTTCCCCTTTTTTATATTTATTTGAGGCGATTTCTATGCCTTTATTTTAACAAATGTCGAGAGCACATACAAGTAATACACAAGCACAAATCGCTCAACAGGCAGATTTCCTTCACTCTCGCACTAACCTGGGCGCGGTTTCTCAAATTTACAGTCTCGTGGCTCTGCTCTCGCTAAGATGTTCTGTGTGTGCGCTCAATCTCAGACTCTCTGCTTGCTCTTTCTCTAGAATGCTCTTCTATCCTGGATTTAATGTTCCCAGAAGCTTTCAACCACTAGACTTTCAAGACTGAATGACGAGATAACACCGTGTACCTTTAAATTGTAAAGACATTACAGATTTACCTTTATTTCATGAGATAGCATTTTCAAGCTGATTTTAGTCAGCCAGTTCTCAAGTTATTTTATTACTTAATAGTTACTTTTAAGTTTAGTGTTTATTGTAAATAGGTACAGTTGTGGTCAGAATGAATGGCACCCCTGGTACATATGATCAAAAATGGCTGTAAAAATAAATCTGCATTGGTTATGCTTTTGATCTTTCATTAAAAAAAATTATACTATACTATTGTCCCCACCACTTTTTAAAAAATCTTGCTGCACGGATATAAAGCAAATGGATCTCTGTGATACACAGAAACAACTGGATCCAGACAGCGAAAGGTGGATTTGCAGTTATTATTTTGTGTCAATATGCCGAATTATGGGGTAAAATTGTTATTGTATTAATAACTCATCAATTAAATATTTACCAAAGTATATTCTGCATAATTGCACGTTCTTAAATCAGACAAAAAACTACACAATTTAAGGCTGTTTCTACGGTAGCCCTAAACGGACAAACTCGTTTCATCACTATGTTGTTCTTCGTGCAAAGAAGCTAGCTAAAGTCAGCGAATAAGACACAATGATGAACAAGTAACGATAATATCCGCAACATATTGTTTTACTGAAAAATTAAGTAAACCTAATTTCTTAATTTATCTTTGTAAAGAAACCTCATTGCTTAACTGGCTACTTTCTGCGGTTTCAGGTGACGACATCACTTCCTGTCGGCACCGTAACTTCTGTTGGGTGTAATTCGTAACCTCACCACCGCTAAAGAGTACACAGTGCACCTTTAATATTCAACAATAGTATTGCTCTGCCTGCTTTGACACCATTATATGTGAACTGAATTGAGCTGGACGGTGACATACTGTTTTCTCCAGAGCGGCTATAAATGAACTAAATTAATAACTTTACAACAGAAATGAACCATCACCGAACTTACTTAAGCTGGACTATGATGCCATTTTAGACTAGATCTCAGTAATGGTCTGCAGAGGAATATCCTAACCAATGGTTCCCTTACTGCTGTTAGTACTGAGATGAAATCCTCAGAGCCATTGTTAGACCTTATGCTGGTGCAGTGGGTTCCTCCTGGAGCATGATAATGCCAGCCTCATGTGGATAGAGTGAAGGCAGTTTTTAGATGACAAAGGCATTGATGCCATTGACTGGCCCTCACATTCCCCAGACCTAAATCCAATTCAGAACCTCTGGGACATTATGTATCGGACCATCTGATGCCGCCAAGAGTGTCCAGGAGCTCACTGCCCAGACAGTAACAGTGTCGGCCTAGATCCGGCCCACATCTGGTACGTGTTATCCATGTGCCAGACGTGGGCCGGATCTGGGCCAACACTATGTTGCTGTCTGGGTGATGCCCTGATCCAAGTCTGGGAGGAGATCCCATCGGACACCATCTCATCAGGATGTCTCATGACCAGATGTTGTTGTAAGCGGATACAGGCTCGAGGTTATTCACACCACTGACTTATATTATGAGTTGCTGTGATGAACTTTTTACATTGATTTATGGTATGATTTTGAATCCAGCCCTCAAGTGTGTTGATGACTGTTGTCACAAAATGTTGTTCTTAGCAAATTACAGAATGTATAAATATTTTCAAATTTAATATTTCATTCATTGAGATCAAATGTGTGATTTAAGAGTTCCCTTGATTGTTTGAGCAGTGTATTTTGAGTGTTGTAATTTTACTTTAAAACATGATCATTTGAATTTAATTGAATTGTTATTTACCAAAATCTGGAGGCTGGCTGTAGAGTTTTGTAGTCTGGGCAGCAGAGTAGTTCAGCCCTTCAAAAGTAAAATTCACAAAACAAGTAAAGAGTCCAACCATCTCATCTGATCTGTTCACTGGGAGAACCTGACTGTTTTTTCCATTGAGTGGATGGCAGTTCTACAGAGGGATAACAGAGAGATAACAATGAGCATGTACACACACGCACAGGCAACGTTTAAATGAGAAGACCATGTACTGTATGTACCCAACTCCAGAACACACAATATGCTCAACATATTGATGACTAAAGCAATGTTTTGCCATTTGCAAACCTTGTTTGACATTTGCTATTTTTGATGAAAGTAATATTAACCACCAGATGTATTAAAGTCAAATACTTTTTAGTCATTTTTATCATGCTGGTCTAAGCTAGTCTTTTCAGCAATGCACACTTCAGTTATGTTTATGCTACACAGATTTAGTGTAAATGTGGTCACCACTTCTGTAAATAAATAAATTCAATGTTTTAAAAACAGAACAAGAACGAGATGTGGGCGGAGTCTCTCTGCATGCACACTGCACTCACAACAAAATCACAGCCAATCAGCAGAGCATGTGGGCGGAGTCTCTCTGCAAGCCTACGGCACTCACAACAAAATAAAAAATCACAGCCAATCAGCAGAGCGTGTGGGTGGAGTCTCTCTGCAAGCCTATGGCACTCACAACAAAATCACAAATCACAGCCAATCAGCAGAGCGTGTGGGCGGAGTCTCTCTGCAAGCCTACGGCACTCACAACAAAATCACAAATCACAGCCAATCAGCAGAGCATGTGGGCGGAGTCTCTCTGCAAGCCCACGGCACTCACAACAAAATCACAAATCACAGCCAATCAGCAGAGCGTGTGGGCGGAGTCTCTCTGCAAGCCTACGGCACTCATAATAAAATCACAAATCACAGCCAATCAGCAGAGCGTGTGGGCAGAGTCTCTCTGCAAAGCGCACTTGCAACAAAACAACAAATCACAGCCAATCAGAAGAGTGTGTGGGCAGAGTCTCTCTGCAAGTACACGGCACTCGCAACAAAATGGATAAGAACATAATAAAAAATTTTAATAACCCTCTGGGGTCGGCGGTCGTGCCGGCGATACCAGCTCACTTTTTTCTTATCAGTGCAAAAGAGACAATACTCTGTTGATTTTGATCTTACATATAAATGGACTGCATATAAGTGTTATACATCATTCAAAACTGTTAAATGTCTTCTTTTATTTGTGTATACTCATAATAAAAAAAAAATGTTGTGTTTTTGGTAAAATGAAGAAAATAAACATGATGCGCGTTCTGCTATCTCTCTCATTGTGAAGTTCATTCTGAAACACGACAGAACATGATCTGTAACTTAGCGAATGTTTGTCACACAGACCTGAAACGTATGTCTTTACAACACTTGGAGTATCTATTTTTAAATGATGTAAATCATATCAAAAACAAATATTCATATCCTGCACCGATTGCACCTTTACAAACAAAGACTGTCCAAGATGTTTCCGGGAGTGGACGCCTCTTGTGATCGTTGTGGCTATTTCCCTGCTTCATTGGCACATACAGTACTGTGCAAAAGTTTTAGATCGGTAAGATTTTTTATGTTTTTAAAAGAAGTCTCTTCTGCTCACCAAGGCTGCAATTATTTGATAAAAAAAATTATAAAAAAACAGTAATATTGTGAAATATTATTACAATTTAAAACAGCTGTTTTCTATGTGAATATACAGTAAAGTGTAATTTATTCCTGTGATCAAAGCTGAATTTTCATCATCATTACTCCAGTCTTCAGGGTCACATGATCCTTCAGAAATCATTCTAATATGATGATTTGATGCTCAAAAAACATTCCTTATTATTTTCAATGTTGAAAACAGTTCTGTAAAAAAATTTTTTTCAAAATTCTTTGATGAATAGAAAGTTCAAAAGAACAGCGTTTATTTAAAATAGAATATTTTCTAACATTATAAATGTCTTTACTGTAACTTTTGATCAGTTTAACTCATCCTTGATGAATAAAAGTATTGATTTATTATATTTCTTTCCCCAAAAAATAAAATTTAAATTCTTACTGACCCCAAACTTTTGAAGGGTAGAGTTTAATGTTACAAAAGCTTTAGATTTCAGATAAATGCTGTTCTTTTTTAGTTTCTATTCATCATAGCATCATGAAATAAAAATGTAAAAAACTGTTTTCAACACTGATAATAATCATAAATGTTTCTTGAGCATCAAATCATCATATTACAATGATTTTTGAAGGATCATGTGACCCTGAAGACTGGAGTAATGATGATGAAAATTCAGCTTTGATCACAGGAATAAATTACACT
This sequence comes from Semotilus atromaculatus, assembly GCA_031834385.1. Taxonomy (NCBI): domain Eukaryota; kingdom Metazoa; phylum Chordata; class Actinopteri; order Cypriniformes; family Leuciscidae; genus Semotilus; species Semotilus atromaculatus. Next base: position 44,370,989 of record JAULUF010000055.1, on the reverse strand, counting down.
TCACTATATATTCACATAGAAAACCGCTGTTTTAAATTGTAATAATATTTCACAATATTACTGTTTTTTTGTTTTTTTTTATCAAATAATTGCAGCCTTGGTGAGCAGAAGAGACTTCTTTTAAAAACATAAAAAAATCTTACCGATCTAAAACTTTTGCACAGTACTGTACATTCTGGAACTGTCCCCACATCACCCTCTATTGGTCTAAAATAATTGAGACTTTGTCAGCCATTTTTAATGTTAGACTCCCAGCAGATCCAGTAATGTCACTATTTGGTGTTGTACCTACAGATATACAGTTGAACAGCGCACAAATTAATGTATTGTGTTTTGTGATGTTGCTAGCCAGATGTTTAATTTTACTAAACTGGAAAAATAAAATACTTCCTACTCATCAAAACCTTCTTAGAGATGCAATGCAATATTTACAATTGGAAAAAATTCAATATTCTTTAAGGAAGAAAGAACAAACATTTTACTCAATTTGCCAACCTTTTATTAATTATTATAATAAGTAAATTTGGACAGCCCTACTAATGCCTGATTTTATATATTTTTATTTAATACTTTTAAGTGTGTGCAGGTTTTTGTTTTGTTTTTTGTTTTTTTATGTTTACATTCATATATATATAAATTGTATATATGTAAGTCGCTGATTCTTTGTTTAGAGGTGAGGAGGGCGTTAACAGTTTCGCGTTCCTCCACGTGGATCATTAGCATGTGAACAGCTCGTGCACGCGTGGGTGTGGTCACATTAGCGCTAATGAGCTCAGGGTGGAGAAACTGTACATGTCGTTGCTTTCATACGAATTACTTAAACAGAGAATATTTGATTTTGATATGATTTACATCATTTACAAATGGAGACTTCAAGCGTTGTAAATACATATGTTTCATGTCACAGTGACAAGTATTCACTGAGTTACATTACATTCACTGAGATAATTTCCTGTCGCATTTCAGAATGAACTTCACATTGAGAGAGACGGCAGAACGCGCATCATGTTTATTTTCTTTATTTACCAAAACACAACATTTTGTTTTTATTATGAGTGTACACAAATAAAAGAAGACATTTAACAATTTTTAATGATGTGTAACACTTATATGTAAGATCAAAATCAACTGAGTATTTTGAGTTTGTTTTGCACTGATAAGAAAAAAAGCGAGCAGATCACGCCGGCGTGACCGTCGACCCCAGAGGGTTAATACACCATTTTTAGATTATTAAAAATACATACTGAGTGACTGAAACATAGACACAGTCTGTCATAGAATACACTTGTTTGTTCACAATTTGAATGTTCTTGTTTCCTTTAATTTATTTCCAAGTTCTGAGGTGAATTATCCATTTTTGCTTTCAGTACGGCCATAAATGATTTCTAATTCAAATTAGACAGTTTTAACATTAAATAAAGCACATAATTTGAACATGCGATAACCATTGTCATACTTTGTATGTCGTTGTTCCAGCCATAAAGTTGCAGAAATTGAAACCGTTTCTAAAATAGAAATTGCATGTTGCGGTCAGGACACAGTTTTGCAGACACCCCTTACCTTTCGCCAGGTCACTTGAGCTCCAGGGTCTAACTCAAAGACATGAGGAAGGAAACATTTGAGCTCCTTTGTGCTTTTTACATCGTCTTCTCTGTTCCTACGGGGGCATGTTTCATTCTGAACGGAGACCTTAAATATAATTTCCTGGGTTTCATTGCCATTTCTGTAGAACACAAGAAGAACAACCGTTGGGATGAAAGAACGTCCGATATGGAACACAAAACATACAATGCCAGTGCAAAGGTGTTTTTATTTTATGTTTAGATCTTTACGGGGGAGATCTTATATCTCTATGGGATGTTGTATATATAAAACCACCAGAGGATATAACATTTACCCATACACATGACTACTGTTATGAAATGCTAAAAAAAATATATATTATGCCACTGTCTTCACAAAGTAAAGTCTAGTGTCATGAAATTAATGTTTTTAGTCATCAACTATGTTTTTGTCCTGTTGTTTTATGTTCAAGGCTATTTTAAGCAGGATAATCACTTTTCTTAATGGTGAATATAGGTTAACCCAGCCTGCAATGACAACGAGAATTAGAAGGAAATAAATACATATTTGGGTTGTGTAATATTATAATAAAATGTCATTAATCCCATATTAAAATGATTTAAATGACTAAAATACCCTAAATAAGACAATAATGAGCTATAATAATTCATTCCACTGCATAGGATGTATAATGAAACGACAAATTCAAGCACACAGTTTCACCTGATTAATTATTAATTTGTTTAGTTATATAATTTATAATTTGAATATAAGAGAACAACACAACTAAACTTGGGTTAATTATAAAATGTGTAAAAATGACTCAATTTTAATTGACCAAAAGAGCATTTTCAACTTAACTAACTCAATCCAACTCAATAGAAACGTAGTGAACTGAAGCAATACCTGCTGATACAGGAGTACTCTCCGCAGTGGACGAGCTCGGCTGGAAGGAACCACAGCATGTTGTCCTTAACGGTTATTCCAGTGATATTTCCCAAGCTCTGACTGGGAACACGACTCCAGCTCACACTCACATTCTGCCTGTTTCTATTGCACTGAAGATTAAATACAAGACCAGCAACGAAGTTGGCTGATCTGCGATGCGTCATGCGCATCTCCATCTCTTCAAGAGGAAAACATGAAAAGAAATTAGTCAGTGAGGGACTAATTACGGTTTTAATACAAGTGTAGAGGACAGTTTTCAAATGATAGGAGAACTAGTTATTCCATGTCATTTAACCCTAAATTATTTTTGCACTTATGGTTAGCACACCATTAGTCAAAGGACATCAGGGTCAGGACAAATGTAGGGTTGCTGACCGTTCCGTAGACCGTTGCTGACCGTATGAAACAGTGTTGTTCCGTATGAAACAGTGTTGTTCTATATGAAACAGTGTTGTTCTATATGAAACAGTGTTGTTCCGTATGAAACAGTGTTGTTCTGTATGAAACAGTGTTGTTCTGTATGAAACAGTGTTGTTCCGTATGAAACAGTGTTGTTCTATATGAAACAGTGTTGTTCTATATGAAACAGTGTTGTTCTATATGAAAGTGTTGTTCTATATGAAACAGTGTTGTTCCGTATGAAACAGTGTTGTTCCGTATGAAACAGTGTTGTTCAATATGATACAGTGTTGTTCCGTATGAAACAGTGTTGTTCTATATGAAACAGTGTTGTTCTATATGAAACAGCGTTGTTCCGTATGAAACAGCGTTGTTCCGTATGAAACAGTGTTGTTCTATATGAAACAGTGTTGTTCTATATGAAACAGTGTTGTTCCGTATGAAACAGTGTTGTTCTGTATGAAACAGTGTTGTTCTGTATGAAACAGTGTTGTTCCGTATGAAACAGTGTTGTTCTATATGAAACAGTGTTCTATATGAAACAGTGTTGTTCTATATGAAAGTGTTGTTCTATATGAAACAGTGTTGTTCCGTATGAAACAGTGTTGTTCTGTATGAAACAGTGTTGTTCTGTATGAAACAGTGTTGTTCCGTATGAAACAGTGTTGTTCTATATGAAACAGTGTTGTTCTATATGAAACAGTGTTGTTCTATATGAAACAGTGTTGTTCTATATGAAACAGTGTTGTTCCGTATGAAACAGTGTTGTTCCGTATGAAACAGTGTTGTTCAATATGATACAGTGTTGTTCCGTATGAAACAGTGTTGTTCTATATGAAACAGTGTTGTTCTATATGAAACAGTGTTGTTCTATATGAAACAGCGTTGTTCCGTATGAAACAGTGTTGTTCTATATGAAACAGTGTTGTTCTATATGAAACAGTGTTGTTCTATATGAAACAGTGTTGTTCTATATGAAACAGTGTTGTTCTATATGAAACAGTGTTGTTCTATATGAAACAGCGTTGTTCCGTATGAAACAGCGTTGTTCCGTATGAAACAGTGTTGTTCTATATGAAACAGTGTTGTTCTATATGAAACAGTGTTGTTCTATATGAAACAGCGTTGTTCCGTATGAAACAGTGTTGTTCTATATGAAACAGTGTTGTTCTATTATGAAACAGTGTTGTTCCAACATTGGTTATCAGATAGAGGGGGTGGAGTTATCAGATAAAGGGGGTGGAGTTATCAGATAGAGGGGCGGAGTTATCAGATAGAGGGGTGGAGTTATCAGATAGAGGGGGCGGAGTTACTAGATAGAGGGGGTGGGTTTACTAGATAGAGGGGGTGGGGTTAACAGATAGAGGGGTGGAGCTATCAGGTTTACGGACAGTTTAAGGATCGAACAAGATTTACACAAGCTCTTTTTAAAAACTTTAATTGGCTAAATATTTGTAAAACAGACAGACAGACGTAAAGGTTGACCAATAGCATTGATTTATTGAGGAAGAAAAAAACACCACCACCAAAATAAAAGGGCACTTCGGAGTGTAAGGGGAAAAGGGGATGTGCTCCGCACAGGTTGAGCCCTGCCTGTGTACGTGCCTGTCTATGAAACGTATTAATAAAGTATTATTCTTTTGTTTCACAGATACCCCATGTTGGTATAGCATGCAAGTATTGTAAATGTACTTTTTTGGACTATATGTGACAAACATAAACACCTTTTAAAAGGTTAAGAGTAAGTAGAGATAATCCCTGGTTTAATTAGTCAATATAGCCACTTATAAAAAAAATAGAAGACGCATGGGCTAAAGCAAAGAAAACATAATAACATGGACTGGGTAAATTATAGGACAATAAGACAATTTTACAAAATTGGTACAAAAATCTAAATGTGATAATTACATAAATATGATGAATGAAAATTTGAACAGTCCGACTAATTTCTGAAAGTTGACTCAATCAATTTGTGGTAAAAAAAAAAAAAAAAAACTCCACCAGTCTGCCGGATTGTTTGAAATTAAAAGAGTGTAATCCGGGACAAAGAGAATATTGTAAAAGCCTTTAAAAGCCAATTTATCTCTGCTAACTTAATTTGAGATTTTAGGCAATTTAAAGGAACATATTAGAAGGCAATGTGGAAACCGTTTCATGTTGTTCTCAGGTGTTCACTTGTACTCCTATTTTATCTACACAAGTTTATAAAGCCTAATCAAACTTGGATTGTAAAAAATCAGCAGGGTCTGATAAAATAGAGCCTTATTTATTTTTTAAATTGCTGCAGATCTTATAACAGAGCCCATCACTTCTATTTTAAATTTAAGTTTAAATTTGAATGTTATTCCCCGTTAGGAGATGAATAATTATCGTCCAATTTCAAGGTTCTCAGTGATGGCAAAAGTATTTGAATCTTTTGTAAATGATCAAGTAAAACAGTTTTTGACTGAAAATAAAATTTTAAATGAATTCCAATCAGGCTTTAGATCAGGTCACAGCATGGGTGTCGAAACCATTGTATATGGGTGGGACAAGACCCACACACTTTTTAAGACCAATGATATTGGACCTACTCACTTTTACATTCAGCGCATATGTCTGTTCGCTTTTCAGAGTGCCGTCAGTCAAATCTTTTCCACTTGAGGAATGCCCTAATGAATTAAACACCATTTATGCTGAAATCGCTACATTGTATTTAACGACGAGCCTCAACTCACAAAAATAACCGCCCGTTGTGCCCTTCCAGTCAAATATTGCGTTGCAAACATCTATAACAGCTTTAAGTTGTCAATGCTGGCAGATGACCATGGTGTCAGCGGGATAATTCATGGATAGCTGTGCATTTAATGCACGACGTGGAGGCAAAGAACAGGCCGACGTGATGTCGAATTTAGTTTACTTGTTTAATTAAAAGGCACCAGAATACATGAAATTGTATTTACTCTAGTAAAAATTTTCTGAGGGAGAACCCACACACTTTTTTTGTTGCATCCGACGACCATGGGTCACAGTACTATAACAGCAGCCATGCTGGTCACAAATGATATTATTAAATGTTTGGATAGTAAACAGCAATAGTGCAGCCTTATTCGTAGATCTCTCCAAAGCATTTGATTCTGTAGATCATAAACTTCTGTTGCAGACTCAGTTGTGTGGGTTTAGTGAAACAGCTCTAAATTGGTTTAATAATTACTTATCAGAAAGAACTCTTTATTTCAGCATAACAAACAATTAAAAAAGGTTAGGGTTAGGGGTTCTGTTTTAGCACCAATTTTATTTTCTATTTATATCAATAGCCTAGTTTGTGGGATAACTCCAGCTAGAATTCATCTATATGCTGATGACACAATAATTTATACAGTAGCACACTCTTTGAAGCAAGCCATAGAGCTTTTGCAAGATTCTTTTCGTCTTTGCTTCTGTCATTGTCAAGTTTGAAACTTGAAAAGAAAAACAAGAAAAAAAATGTATATGCTTTTCACCCGTTGTTCCATCAAAACAGATCGCCCGAATTTAAGATTAGAGGGGGACTGTATAGACAGAGTAAATTGTTATAAATACTTAGGCATATGGCTAGATGAAAAATTAGGTTTTAATGTACATATTGAAAATCTCTTGAAAAAGCTCCATTGGACTTCTTTGTTTCAAAGGAGAAAATACACATGTTGATGTTTATTGCTAAGGCATTGTTAGGCAAATTACCAATTTATACATGTTGTCTTTTATCTTATTACATCTGTAATTATAGCACTAGATCTAGTGCTAAACTGCTTTTAAAGGTTCAGAGCTTGGTAAAACCGCCTTCTCTTCCTATGCTCCCTGGTTATGGAATAAGCTGAGTTTAATAATGATAGAAACTGTCCCCTCTTTAAAAGTTTTTTAAAATCTCTTATCGACCAATTTAAAGGAAACGTGTGCATGTTTTGTTAAGTAGCTTTTGTTGTCATATTATGAGTGTTGGGTACAATTTAGGTAAGATTCTGAGTTTTATGTTTGTATATTGTATATGTGAAACTTTTTGTGCTGCCATTTTGGCCAGTACTCCCTGGAAGAAGAGATTTTTTATCTCAATGGGACCATCCTGGTGAAATAAAGGATAAATAAAAAATTTAATTAAATTCTCACACAGAACGGATTTTGTTCTGTAGTGTATGCCCAACCATTTTATATCTCAAGCACCACTAGCAGCCCATACTAATTCTCTGAAATATGAAAAATAATCATTTTATAAAATAAAAACACATAGTTCTAATTTGTAAGCGCCACTGTTTAAAATAATATCCTTGCGGATTATTGAACATGTCTCATTTAAGCTATTGTATAATTTGTTTATTTATTAATTTAGTTAAGCAAAACAAAAGTGTAGGCCTACTTATGTTGAGTGTCTCTTTTACTAATATTCTTGAGTTACTATTAGCGAAGTTTGAACTTTGCTTCTAACACGTTTAAGAACGGAAAGTAAAATGGGCAAATCTGACCTGATTTCAGTTGAGGAACTGAGAACACAACGCGTTTTAAGATCAGCATGTAAATGACACTGTTAACACCTAGAACTGAAACTTCAACATCAATCACAAACTATGATAAATGATGCCATAGCTATAATCATGGAATAGATGTTATTCATTGTTTCCGAATGTAGTTCAAACTCGAACTTGGAAGTAAACTTTCGTCATGGAGCAACATGATAATAAATCGAACCATTGAATTAACTCAAAACAGAGCCTCTTACCTGCAAACCAAAGGGTGGATAGTAAAATCCATTGAAAATAAACTGTGGAAAAGATCATCTCGTGTTTTCGTGGCTTTTAAGGTGGTTAGACCGGTTCTAACGGAAGCGCCTGCATTGACAACAGAAAACAAAGACAAACACAATTCACACTCTTGACAGAATCTTCACCCGTTACGAAACTCAATTACAAAGCATGTAGCTGTCATATTTCCCGTTTTCTCATGAGAAACATGCCCTGCATTTCAGTTGGTACACGATAGCCTATTCTCTGTGGAAGTTTCACTATTAACGGTTATAAAACTACCATAAATGGTCAATAGGAAATAAAACTTCAAAATTATGCTCGGGTTTTCCGTGTGATGGTCGTGTGTCAGGGATAATTCTCAGGGAGGCATGAGGGATTTCCCCGAAGACATATGCGTGTGTGGGACAAAGTTTAAAGTCTATATTAAGACTATAATAACACAGAAACGCAAAAGTATAGACATACAGTTTTCTTACTGAGAGTGAAGGGTTAGGGTGAGTCTTACCTCAAGCAGCGGATCCGACAGTAATAGCTCAGAAACATCGCGCTTCTCGGAATCTCTTCTAGACTGTCACACACACAGTGTCACACACACTGACCACAAAACACTGTTTCTGTAAAACATAGCCTTGGTTTAGAACGATCGTTGAGAGAAACGCTTACCAACGCTTCAGTAACACACACACCAACCAATAGCCGTCAGTCTCAGTGCAGCATTGCTATTGTACTTTTATTCTCTGTTACACATAATGGAAATCACTTCAGTTTTCTTTAAATCATAATGAAGTGAACGTGGTGAATTTGAAATAAATTTTTTTTCTTTCAAAATCGAAAATCTTCATATACGTTTTTTTTAAGTGAGTTTTTTTAATTGAATGCCTTTATTGTCATTGCACTTTACAATACAACGAAATTAGGAGCGCTCTCCATTGGGTGCATACAATAAATAAATATAGCTGCAAACAGCAACTAGAGGGGCCAAGCATTACAATAGGCAGATTTATTCATAAGTTATTAGCATTTTAGGACATTTTATTATAACTTTTGACCAAAAGGTGGTGCTGTCTCGAAATCTTTTAAAGGCACACTATGCAGGAATTTTACCTTAATATAACAGCTTCAAAGTAATTTCGGTGGTAAACAAACTCATAATAGGGCGAATCATCCTGGTAGTAAAGCTTGGGGGGGTCGCCGCTGGAAATACCAGCAATGCAAGTCTGAGAGGGGCGCCCCTGACAAATCTCGCGAGAATCGCGACTTGCTTTACGGCAACGACGTCACACACAACAACAACATATGAAGCACGAAGACACTTGCGCTCATTTCAGATGATGGAAAAAGCAAAGAAAACGCGGTAGGAAGAAAGTAGGAAAAGGAAAGGCTTTCACTCGTTGGCGCAAGTTAAAAAGTAGCACTGGATGCAACAGCGATGCTGACCTGACGATCTTGTTGATGGACTAGTAAGTAAATATCTTACTTGTAAACTTGTTTGCGTTCTATGTTGTATGTTGTTGCGCAACTTGCGCTTGCTTGTAGTATCATGTCATTGTTTTTATGATGCTGTTCATTCATTCATTGGTGATAATTAGACCAGTCCAATAATTTCCACATATGTTTAGCTAGATTTCGATTATCATATTTTGCGTTATACTGTATGTTTTATTGCCTAGCTTGCCGCACAACGCTGTTGACGTTGATTCCTGCGATTATCATGAGAACAGTTGTCAGTATCTCACATAATTATCTAGTGTAAACGAGCACAATTTGCAAATTATTATGATAAATTGCAATAATCATGTCTAATGACATCATAATGGCCAATGTTATGAAATAATGCGACGTACATTTGACTTTATTGATGTCATCAGGCATTTTGTAATGTTTACATTACAATCAAAAAACATAAATTAAATTATACATTAGGCCTAGACTATAGGCTATTTACTTGTGATTTAGCTGCAATCATGTAAAAACGTTATAAGCTGCCAAACGCGATAGGCTACTTTATTATTATAAAGTAGTCTAACACTTATATTATATTATAAGACATATTATCCGATTTTGAACATCATCATTAGTTCAGTAGACTATGCAGTATATGCAATAGCCCAATATTTTTATGAAATCGTGAAACATTACCTGGTCAATATCTTCGGTGTCTTGTGCCTGTTCCATGACCAACGCTACTATCCTACCGAACAGGGATGGAAATTAGCACCCACCACCAGCCAAATGCGGTGATTTTGTGTTAAATAAAACATAGGACATAGGACAAATTAGTTTGAATAAACGAGCAGACACTGATTAGCAAGACAACTAGCAGTGAATGTGCTTTCCATTAAATTAATCACACACACAGTAAACAAATCCTTAACAAAAAAAAAAACCCAAAAAAACAGGGCTATTCTGGTGGGTGCGGTGATGCTGTGGTGACGCGTTCATGTAAGGGTGGCGCTGCCAATAAAGCTCCTAAAATCTGTCACAAAGAACAGGGAAAAGTAATGATTATGATTATGTAAACTATAGCAAGGAGATATTTTAATTATTTATTAATAAACAAGTATTTTCTTTGTCCGTGTAAGCTGCAAAGATGAAGTTGACGATGCTGATCGTGATCTTCGCAGTAGTGAACGCGCAAGAGAGAATATGCACATTTCATACGAATTGCATAAGCAGAGAGCAGTCTGTGTCTGTTTTCTTTCGTTTTGAATTGTTCTGTTTAAAAGTAGACATGTCTGTCTGTGAGGCTAGGCTACCTTATACGCTGAGTTTCAGTTCATTTATGAGACGAGCTCCAGTTCACGCGCCGGTGCCTCCGTTTCGTGATTATCTACCGTCTGCTATATTTAATTATTAATTATTAAATCCAGGCAATTGGTTGATGAAACATTGATTAAAATTAAAATACAATTAATACAAAACGAAATTCACTTTAAAGAAAGGTTTTGTGCTTTCTGTCTCTGTGAAAGTTTTAAAGCATCTTTTAGTGCCGCTTTCACAGTGGTCACGTCTGTACCATTGTTTTTTCCTCATATGGGAAATGAAATGAATATCAGTTCATGGTTTGTGTGTGTAGGCTATAAGAGAGAAAGAGAAAATGCCAGTATTTAATTGAGACTTGAGATTAAATAAACTGCTTAAGTATTGTAGATCTTGTAGTTTTAATTTTCACATGCAGTTACACATTGTAGGTTAAAAACAAGAAAGTGGCTGGTAAAAACATTGAGTGGCTGGTAGATTTTGAAATCCACCAGTCACAGTGGCCGGTGGACAAAAAAGTTAATTTCCATCCCTGCTACCGAACAGGTACCGGTGTAGGTATTAAGGCTACAGGGTGGGGGGTGTATTTACCTAGCATGGGTGGTATCCAGGGAGATGACTGCCATGAGAATCAGTTGACCACAACCAGAGTTTAGGGGTGTCCCCGACTAAGGATTTTCATAGTCGAATTAGAATCGCCAATTCTTCCCTATAGTCGACTAATAGTCGAATCATGTGCGGGGGGTTGGGGAGGGGGCGGGGCTTTAACATTTTAATGCCGCGATGTACAGAACATCACACAAAGATAAAGAAGCAAATGTATAAAAACGTTTCGGATCAATAAAACTATGAAATAACTGCAGAAAGGCCACATTGCAGACAGGATTTGCATTTCACATGCAAATCAAATTAAATTGGTTAAATTGCCTGTGCGAGCAGGCTCTAAGAGAGCGCAACATCAAGGCACCTAAAAATAATCAACAATTAATTTACAGAATTAAATAAGAACAGAATATACCTTTCTAATAAATAAAATACAAAACGAAATAAGTCAGAATCAAGTCACAGGATGCAGAACAAATGTGTGCAAAGTGCCTAAAGTGCAGGGGAACATATATTCAAAACACAAGCAATAAATAGTTAATTTAGATAACCCTGAGTGATCAATAAATAAAGTAAAAATAAAGAAATTATCAAAATAACGAAACTATAGCCAGAATTGTCAACTTTGTCGTTTTAACTGCAGAAACAACAATAGCTACACGCTAAACTGGAGTGGCAGTTTAGCTAAAAATGTTTACAGCATCCAAACATCTCATTAGAACCGGCTGAAATGATTTAAGATCACTTACCCTACCTGATCGAGAGAGAAAAATCCAGTCTTTGTGTCCGTTTGAGTCTTTTCAAATTGTGTGCGCAGTGCGCGGAAAAAAATACATTCTAAAATGCTTAACGTGAAAAACGTTTAACGGCTTAATGTCCTAAGACAGTTATATTAAAAAATCAAATTCTGTACACACCTTATTAATAAAGCATAGCCTATAGAAAAGCAGATGAGCCTAGAATTTGAACGCAACACGTTTAATTAAACATTAATTTTCCTCCCATAGAAAACCGTTATTATAAAGAAACCAATTTGTTAACGTTGTCCGGCAGAAGTGCGATCATCGTTTTCCTGATGCTAAATCCAGCCTTGAAGAATCTAATTTCTGATGGTGTGCATCCGCACTTTCGATGTTCTTATCCCAGACATTTTTAAAGATTTAAATCCCTGCCGCCAAGATTTAAGTTTCACTTTCGATCCGTGACCGAAAGAGGAGCGTCTCTGACGGTCACGGATCAAATGTGAAACTTTTAATCTGTCACAGGGTGCTTGGATTTATTCCCGCTGCCGCACGTTAAAAATATTTAACCTAACCCTAACTCTTTCTTTGCACATTTTTGTTTACAGCATTATCATGATAGGCTACTATATTAACGTATTGACAGAAAACCGATAGTTCTATGTGAAATCAGTTATTGAGCAACCAATATAACCTCTGCGAAGATTCGACCGTGAGATTGGTAGTCGAATCAGGCTCCTCCTATCGATGCATCGAATCTTCGACTATTCGGGGTCACCCCTACCAGAGTTATAAGCATTTAAACATTTAACTTTACCACTAGGTGGCGCTGTTCTGGCGCAGGTGGAAACTTCTCAGGCTCCTTCAAGCCACCATGGTGATGACCCATACCGAGATGTGACAATCCATTAATGCATTCATAAAATACAGCATTTTAGCACATAGATAAAAATGGCCGACAGCCAGAATAGCCGACCTGGGAAAATGGGATATCATTCGACTCGGCATGACGCCCTGAATCTAATAAGACCACTTTTATGATGGCAAACTGTTCAGAAGTTATAAGCCAAAATAGCAATTTTTCATACCTCCAGACCAATAGGTGGCGCTGCGCCGAAACGCAGCATATAGCCTCAGGTCATGGTTGTGACGACCCGGTCTAAGTTGGGTCTGAATACGATAAAGTCCTGCGGAGATACAGCCTTAAGTCTGTTTTTGCAAGCGCTACGTACAATTAGATTGTGGGGTATTCGAGAACAGTTTGACGAATCAGCTTGAATTCCATAAATTTTTGTTGGCATGCTCTGAAGATGATCTGGTTAAATTTTCGTGTAAATCGGACAAACCGTCTAGGAGGAGACAATTCAAAATGGCGGAAATTTATATGACGTCATATGTTATATTATATGCAATCGAATCGTCATAAGCTCAGGGATCAGAAGAAAAAATATTATTTTGATAGGACTTATGGTTCAAAAGATATTAGCATAAACATGAGTGAGAATTTGGACAGTTGGTGGCGCTAGATGAATTGATTTGGAGACTCAAAATGTTTCAATGTTGACTTTTCATACTGTCCCCTATCAGGGTGCCAAGTTATTTCATAACTTTTATTTGGGCTGCCATAAACTCCCAGTCGGTGTAATGAAGAGGCTGTCGGATCCATTCGCAGATATTTATTAAAGGAGATGACAAACTGAGAACAAGCAGACAAAAACTTAAAAGATGTCAAGGGCAATCCAGAATCGTAGTCAAACACGCAATGGTCAGAGGCAGGCAGCAAAGGTTCAAAAAACAAAATCAGAGTCCAAGTTCAAACACAGAAGATCCAGTCCAAACACAGAAACAAGAGGAACAAACTGAGACAGAGTTTGGGTAAAACAATACTTCACAAATGGGCACAGAACAGAACAGTCCAGATAAAGGGTAGCTGAGGGTGCACAGGTGAGACTGATGAAACCCTAATTAAACAATGAGTCCATGGTGGAACATAACGCAGGAAGAGAGTGCCCTCCAGTGGCTAATGCGGACACTCCAGCCGCTGATTGTCACATAACCCCCCCTCTAAGGAGCGGCTTCCAGACGCTCCTAAGAGCTCCGGGGGGAGGTCAACGGGGGATGGGATGGAGGGCCAGGTCCGTGGAGAGGCAGGGGACCTGGAGACAGGAGCAAGACCCGGGACCACGGAGAAGCAAGCTCCGCAGGCAGCCAAGGCGGGGCATGCTTGGCAGGGAACCAGGCCGGAGCATAACAGACAGGAGAACAGGGCGGAGCATACTGAACACGGGAACGGGGTAGAACACACTTAACTGGGCTAGCCGGGACCAGTAATCCAGGAAACTCAGACGTAGGCAGTAGAGCAAAGGTCCATGTAGACGCAGCCCCCATGGCCCTCACAGGGTACCTCCTGCCCCCCCCAAAAAAATACTTGGGAAAATCCACAGGAGGAAGGTGCTTCAAGGGCGCCGGCAGGGCGAGGCGCAGAGGCGGGGCCGGCAGGGCGAGGCGCAGAGGCGGGGCCGGCAGGGCGAGGCGCAGAGGCGGGGCCGGCAGGGCGAGGCGCAGAGGCGGGGCCGGCAGGGCGAGGAGTCCGGGAACGCCCTCCGGAGCCCGGCGAGCCAAACGAGTCCTCCCTCTCTTCCTTCTGCGACGGCGCTTCACTGGGCTTGATTCACTACTGGACGTACTTGACTCAGTAAACTCACTTGACAACGTAGACTCGGTAGACTCACTTGACACCGTAGACTCGGTAGACTCACTTGACACCGTAGACTCGGTAGACTCACTTGACACCGTAGACTCGGTAGACTCACTTGACACAGTAGACTCGGTAGACTCACTTGACACAGTAGACTCGGTAGACTCACTTGACACAGTAGACTCGGTAGACTCACTTGACACAGTAGACTCGGTAGCGCTTGACTCACTTGACTCGGCGGGCGAAACCTCCGCGGTCTCCGGATTAGCAAATCCAACTGGACCAGTGCGGCATACGGGCTCGAGTGGGCATACGTGAGTCGCGGGTTTGGCAGGAACAATATGCTTAAAAGCTCCTCTGACGGTCCTCAAGGGAGGATCAAACAGTTTGGCGAGCTGAGGCTTTAGCGGCGTGCGGAATGAGTGAGAGAAATCCGCCGCATACGAACCTCCCCGGCGCAGAGACAAGAGCAGTTCCTCGGGATCCTCCTCTTCTGCGGGGAGTTCAAAAGCCTTTCTGAATAGGGCGACAAACACATCGTAAGAAGGAAACGATATCCGACCTGATTCCCAGAACGCGCCTGCCCACTCCAGAGCCTTTCCAGATAACATTGAGCAGATGAAGGAAACGCGGTCGTTATCCGAGGTGTAAAACTGGGGCTGGTGACTCATGTATATGCCGCACTGCTGAAGAAACCCCTCACACGCTACAGGTGAGCCATCAAACTTTTCAGGAGGTGGCGTACTGGGATAACTGGATGCGGTACTCACACTGGGTTGCGGTTGAACAGGTGCAGTGGCAGTTTGAGCTTGATTAGCCGCTGTGCTTGAGCTCTGCGGAGACCAGGATTGCACGGAGCTTGCTAGTTCCTCGAGGAGAGAAGTTAGTCTCGCCAGCTGAGAACGATGAGAGGCTAGCACGGAAGCTCGGGTCTTGACCACGGTGGATAGATGCTGAAAGTCTGCTGGATTCATTTCGCGGTGAGTTGTTCTGTAATCTGCTGGATCCTGGTTTGGTGAAGTATTCTGTAATGAAGAGGCTGTCGGATCCATTCGCAGATATTTATTAAAGGAGATGACAAACTGAGAACAAGCAGACAAAAACTTAAAAGATGTCAAGGGCAATCCAGAATCGTAGTCAAACACGCAATGGTCAGAGGCAGGCAGCAAAGGTTCACAAAACAAAATCAGAGTCCAAGTTCAAACACAGAAGATCCAGTCCAAACACAGAAACAAGAGGAACAAACTGAGACAGAGTTTGGGTAAAACAATACTTCACAAATGGGCACAGAACAGAACAGTCCAGATAAAGGGTAGCTGAGGGTGCACAGGTGAGTGATGAAACCCTAATTAAACAATGAGTCCATGGTGGAACATAACGCAGGAAGAGAGTGCCCTCCAGTGGCTAATGCGGGCACTCCAGCCGCTGATTGTCACAGTCGGAAAAATTAATAATAATAATCAGTCCTTCCAGAAAAATGTAGTTTTTTTGTGATTGTTGCGGGTAAACATCCTTGATTATGCGGCACGTTTCCTAAAAAATTGCGATGGAATATGCGGATATTTATGCAATTTTATGCGATGAAATTGCGGGAACTTTCAAAAACTGCGTATTGACAAAAAAAAACAAAAAAAAACCCTGTTCTCACTAGGCCACTGCCTTACTGTACAGACTCATTTCTTATTACTCCTATGATAAGCACTACATCACAGAAAGTGCTGGAATGTTTAAGTTCTCATCTTGTTTTATTTAATAAACACATGACTCAAACTTACAAAATATTGATGAGTCGAACAAGTTCTGTAGCTTTACAAAAGGAATATGCTACAACTTTAGTAAAAATGAATAAATAAAATAAAAAACATAAAACGTGTGCTTCCTGTTTTTCAGTTCTGTTCAAATAAGTGCTTCCAATGCACACAGTGCTTCTCTTCCTGTACTGTAAACATCATGTGACACACCGGGAAACTGCTCTGATCAGTCTTCTGCACTTATTTTTGTTGGTAAATGAGATGATGTGCAGCTTTTCGATGATTATCACGTCGCGTAATTATGTCACTTAATAACGTTCAGATGGCAACAGGGGGACCGGCTGCTCGTGTGGGAAGTAAATGCAAAATTTTTCAACTTTCTGCTAAGATATATGTGACTTTTTTGCAACGAAAATGCGGGGATTATGAAATCATGCAAGCCCCGCATATTTTGTGCAGAAATCTGCAATTTATGCGGCAAAAGTGCACATATTTGAACAAATGCGGCTCTCGCATAAATATGCAGACTTTGGCTGATTATGCATTATATCATGCGATCGCATAATCGCGTTTTTCTGGAGGGACTGAATAATAATAGGAATGGGAACAGATACAATAGGTGCCTACGCACATTCTGTGCTTGGCCCCTAATAAAAACAATAGTAAAACAGAATTAAAACAGCAATCGCAGTACAGAAGGTGACAGTGAGTGACTGGGTTTGACTAACTACATGTGTTTAGGGAAACTATTGCCTTTGGGAAGAAGCTATTTTTTACATCTGGTGGTGCTGGATTGTATTGATCTATGACTCCTACCAGAGGGTAACTCTTTTTTAAGTGAGTGACAGAATAAAGCTGTCTCTAATGATACACATGCGCACAGATGTTTAATTTCACTTTATTTTTAAAGGGGTCATGACATGAGAAACCAAATTTGCCTTGATCTTTTGGTATAAGAGATCTATGTACTATTAAAACTTCTTGCAAGTTTCACTTCCTGCAACTTAAGATGTCCTCCCCATTATAAACGAAGCATTTATTTAATCAAGCTCTAAATACAGCTCGTTCTGGATCCATGGTATGAAGTGACGTCACGGTACGAAGTGACGTACCAGTCGTTTGCATATGACCGCCTCCAGCGCAAGACAACTACGCCTCATTTCGCATCATCGCATGCGTTGTCGTGCAGCGAGTGGGTCTGTTTACAAGATTACTGTGATGCCACGCAGATGTGCTGTTCCTGCTGTGGACAAACAACATGTTTGAATACGCTGCCGAACGATCCAGACGTCAGGGAAAGCAGTCGGATGCAGTTTATTTGCAGCATATGCAGTGCGCCAAAGCTTTATTTGAACAGTGAGTGAAATGAGTGTGACAGGGCATGTTACTGAAAGAACGAGCAGAGAGCGAGCGAGCCCCGGCCGCGTGCGCGCGCCTTCAAACTGTCTTGCTCTCTCTCTCTCTCTCTCCCTCCCTCCCTCGCGCATATGAATCCAAATCAATTGAGAATTGACACGATGGTAAAAGATTGGAAGACCGAAGTTTCACGTGGTGGAGCATTGTGTAGTCTACATGTGATACAAAATGATTAACGTTAATAATTTATGCATAAGCAGCACTGACGTTAGCCAATCATAACAGTATAGGCGTTAACACGGAAGTCTTAAAGGGGAAACACCCCAAAACAGACTGTTTGAATCAGAGGTGAGAAACAGGGTGGGAAAATGTCATAAATCACTACATTTTA
Organism: Semotilus atromaculatus; assembly: GCA_031834385.1. Taxonomy (NCBI): domain Eukaryota; kingdom Metazoa; phylum Chordata; class Actinopteri; order Cypriniformes; family Leuciscidae; genus Semotilus; species Semotilus atromaculatus. The sequence goes on along the minus strand of JAULUF010000055.1, from coordinate 44,353,023 downwards.
AAAGTTTTTTTGTACAAAAAACTATAGTAATACTATAATTGCACCTAAGGGAACATAATAAAATAAAACAAAAAACCATGTCATGACCACTTTAAATTGAGCATGAGTGTCTGATCTGACTGAAGTCTGAATGTCACAGAAACTGGAAATGGAGCATTGAACGGAAACCTGTGGAACAGAATCTGGGTCAGTCTTTGTGTCTTTGTGGCCGGTGCCTTTTCTGAAAATGTAATTTCTGTACTTCTAGCAGCCAAAGTGATGAGCAAACCAAAGCTGATAGCCAGGATGCTTAAACAAACAGAGCAAAGTTTTAAGAAGTGTCACAGTGTTACACTTTTCAGAAAGGCAAACTACCAAAGGATTACTTGAGAGGTGGTATTTTAACATTGATGTGCCTATATTATGCTGTTTTTGATTTTTGGAGTCTCCAACATGAATCCAAGGTCAAAAAACACATTAACCTTTTCATAATCTCCTCTGCAGCATCAGCTCTTTCCTCTCAGTGTCTGAAACGCTTCAGTCTCTCTAAACCCCGCCTCTCTGAGAGCTGCTCGCCTCTGATTGGTCAGATGGCTCAGTTTGCTGTGACTGGTCGGAAACCAAACACTCATTAGCATATCTGAATATCGGATCTTCCTTGATACATAAGCTGTGTCTCAAAACTACGGACTATTGGATTTTGGCATGACGAGAGACTGTACCATAACCAAGTAAAATATGTATGATTAAACTCTGTAATAATGTCACTTTTCAATCGTTAGCAACTAGCAACCTTTTTTATTTCTTATGTTAAATGTGACCGTGACAATATATTTTTTGATACTTATGAAAAACTGACATATTAGACATCATGGATATTACATTTAGTTAGATAAAACCATTTGTTAAATGTGAACACTATAGAAACACAAATATTTTTGTGTTATTATGATGCATTATTGTAGATTAAACCAGCCAAATATAAACTTTAAAGTAATAAAAGTTCAAATGAACCACTCTTAAACATGTGCAGAAGTAAAACAGACACCGCATGTTTTAACGTACGCTTTAATGTCCATCATTCCAGAGGACAGTGCATAGATCGAGCTTTAGAGATAATGAAGACCAGGTTTCTGGACATCTTCCTGCAAATTTAAAGGGCCCCTATCGTGGATTTTTTAAAGTTTCCTAATGTTGTTTTGGAGTCTCCTACAACAGGTTTACATGCATCAAACCTAAAAAAAAAAAAAATGTTTCATTTTCTCATAATATACATTTGCACATCACCAGATTTTCAATGATTCTCAAACGACTCGCCAAATGAATCAATCTCTCTAAATCCCTCCTTTCCGCAAGCTCCTCTGCTCTGATTGGTCAGACGGCTCAGTCTGCTGTGATTGGTCTTCTCTGCTCTGATTGGCCAGACAGCTCAGTCTGTTGTGATTGCTTTACCGTGTAATTCCCATTGCCATAACACCGACAGCTCTGCGTGTCCTGAGGCTTCCTACACCGTACACTAAACACAGTAATGAACAATGACGTCGATTTTACCATATCAATCCGTGCGCGAGTCCGATGATGAAACACTAGAAGAGGAAGAACCAATCACTGTGCGTAATAAGTGGCAGAGCTAATGCTAATGTTTCGTTTGGACGTCACGTCGAGACGGCTTATGACTCGTTTGAAAAACAATTCATTTCATTGACTCAGAGTCGACTCCTACTTTTGGAAGACAATAACTCTATATATCGGTACACTTTCAGATTTAAAACTTTGCAGGATGTTTTTATTCACTTAGAGTGATATTACACACTACATGAAAGATAATTTTCAAATATCCATAAGGACCCTTTAACTAAACTGATGATTTCTTTAAGGAGGTATGTATATATTTGTGTATATAATATATATATTTACCGTGTAAATATGTTAGAAACGCAGTGTAAATATGTTAGAAACGCAGAGTAAATATGTTAGAAACGCAGTGTAAATGTGTTAGAAACGCAGTGGACAGTGGAAAGATTCCCTGATCCCAGAATAATGTCCCGCCGGAAGAGGCTTTACCAGCGTCTCTGTTGAGGACCTCATCTTGATCTCCTACTCAGCTCAACGAAAGGGTTTAAAGATCTCTTCTGTTTTATGTACTGTTAATTTACATTTTTATGTTGTTTTTCTGATAAACGTAAGATATGGTGTAAATACGTTTTAAAAATGTAGTGCGGATTTAACTCAATTAATTCAGTTAACGGACGCTCTGAGGTAGGCTAAAGTGTTCAGACTTCAGATTCGGAAACGATTGTATTTAATTGTACAGTACAATCATAACATAGAGCAGACATTATCTTAATTTCAAAATGGATATTGCTGGCCATAAACTGAGAATGTGCGCGTGCGGTGTGCGATACCTTGAGTTGTCCAAGACGCGCCGCTACGCTTCTCACTCGGTGTGCGATCACCACCGCCACCCCCCCTAACCCAGGCCTTGCTCAAGCAAGTGGTAACATATTTAGCAAACATTTTAAATTAAAACTTAAAATTTACAAAAACAGCAGACTCACAATAAATCTTGCATGTCACAAATAACTTTTTTTCCACCTCCACTAATGAGACGAGTGTCGGTCATTAGTCGTCTTGTTTAAGTAAATTGTAATTTCCTTGCTTTTCCCCAGTCTTAAAGTAATAAGATGACTGTAGAAAAGAATAGTAGGCCTAGTATTATTGGAGAATTTCATCGGTCTCATACATGAGTCTGAATGCTGTAATACCAAGCAGAAAAACAGGTCAGAAGGATAAGGGAATGGAAAAGTACCCAGAATGTAGGAGAAATGCAGGTGTCCGATGAAAACACCGTTATATACGATTTTGATAAGTTCCACCAATAGAATAAGGCCCAAGGGGAGATGTTTTTAAAAGGAGCAAGGCCACAAGGAGTGGCAGAGAAGAAGAGATAGATATGAGGATCCTCATTGGGGAACAAGTGATAAGAAAAAGGTATAAAACATGAACACTGGCCATTGTAACCTCAGATGTCCAGCTGGCATCTCACTTTGTTGCTTGACAATAAAGTTAATTCTTCTGAGACCTGAAACTTCGATTCTGAAAGATTTATTAGAGACCCGGTTTGAAGACTTTGAATTTGCCATAACAGTATTTAATTAAATGCATTTATGATGAAATTACTACATTTTCATGTCATTTTGTGTTCATTTTGACCCCTAACTATGCGCTGTCACTTTAATTAATCGTTTGCAGCACAGCAGGAATAGACTCGGTGTGTAAACGATCTCTACACTGCTGTACCCGCACCGCTCCTGGACCGGGTCGCCGGACCACACCGCGTGCAGTGTGGAAGCTCGAACCTGTTAAAATGGGTACGGAAAAAAATACGCACCGCGTAAGGCCTTGTGATCTTCACACTCTGGGCCGTAATGCTGTGGAGCTCACGGCTCAGGATATGGACTCACTATATGGAAGTTGATTTCACGAGTTCACACTTTCGAATGATCAGAGAGTTAATGGTTATGCGTATTTGGCGTTAGCGAGGTTAGGAGGATAACCAGTAAGGCTGAGGAGATGGGGTGGAGAGATACTGAAACCTGTCGAAGAACATGGGAGAGTCGACAGCGTTTACAGGCTTTACTCGTGCTGATTGGGTAGACCTGTTGGTTACTGATTGGGTTAGAATGACTTGATTGTTTGATCATTAGAACGTGTTCCTAATGTACATTTCTGTACATTAATGTGGACTAATGTGCCTTTTCTGTAAAGATGATTTGAAACGATGTGTATTGTGAAAAGTGCTATACAAATAAATGGGAATTGAATTGAATTGAATATTCACAGTAAATACGCAATTCATATTGTACATACAATTTTTTAAAATATGTGGAGTAAAAATCATTAAAAAAATGAAACACATTAAGCAAGAAATATATCACTGCAAAACATTGTGTGTGAATCCAATGTAAACAAGAGCACAGTATGAATTGTGAAAAAAAAAATGAAAAAAAATCATTAAATCTTTTGGTTTTTATATACATCATTTCTATATATTTTTTTATATTTCACATCTGACATAGTATTTACAGCTTTCTATTTTGTGTCCACAGAATGACTGGTGTGCAAGAGCTCAAGTTCAAATCTTTGGCTGCGTTCACACTCGGCCTTAACATGCGACCTGTCTCCGGATGTTGTCCACACACACATTGAAAAGACGCGTGTTAACGCGCTCCGGATGGGAATGTGATCCGACCAGCATGTCCTGGTCCAGAGGGAGTCGAGGAAGCGCTGTGGGGAAATTTGGTTCGCGTACCCACCCCGAAGTGATACAATACAATTTTGTAAGACAAGACAAGTAGTTTGTTTAGACATAGTTTGTAGGGAATTACAAACCTGCGCACATATATTCAAACGCACATAACTATAGAATCAGTTCTTAATACGCATGTGAACGCCATCAGCGTTTATCACAGGTTCAGTTTAAAGTCTGTTTATAGAGAACGGCGTCGTCTTAGCGGCCCCTAATTTAATACCAAATGATCATTTCGCCGGATATGAATCAATCAAAACTAACTTTAGCTGGAAATAACATTATTCAAGAACCGCTATAAAGCCAAAACAATCTCTGTTTCCTTAAATTATATGTTTATCTCTGTAAAGCTGCTTTGAAACAATCTACATTGCTAAAAGCGCTATATAAATGAAGATAACTTGTGATCGGATCTTAGGGTGACGTCACACTAACCCCCCGCTGTCATTGTTGATCAAATCACGGTGATCGCATGTTAATGGCAAATGTAAACAGCCTGAGTTCAGTTTCAGCGCTCACGAAAACATTATGGTCTGCTTTCGGTTTCAGGTTCAGTGCGCAGCAGACTTCAGGACAGATCTCTGCGTCCTCCCATCAAGAGTTCTGTGGTTGATAGTTATAGGTTGTAATCAGAGAAACAATTGGGCTCCAGAAGTAAAAAAAACAAAAACAAAAAAAACAAACAAAGATACACACACACACACACACACATATATATACATATATATATATATATATATATATATATATATATATATATATTAAAAATGCATCAAGGGATGAATGGTTTGTCTCCAAAAAAAAAGAGAAACGGCTGCAAAATTGAGATTCATGTGGGAGCTGACATTTTTGGCTTATCTGTTTATATTTCTTTACTAAAATTAAAGGGGTCATGACATGAGAAACCAAATTTGCCTTGATCTTTTGTTATATAAGAGGTCTTTGTACCATTAAAACATCCTGCAAGTTTCATAGCTTAAGATGTCCTCCCCATTATAAACGAACAATAATTTTATTTATTTAATCAAGCTCTAAATACAGCTCGTTGTGGATCCATGGTATGAAGTGACGTCACGGTACGAAGTGACGTCCCAGTCGTTTGCATATGACCGCCTCCAGCGCAGGACAACTACGCCTCATTTCATCATCACATCGCTGTCGCGCGGCTCGCGCACACAGGTGTTCAGGCAACGGGCAGCGAGTGGGTCTGTTTACTGTGGGTCAGATGTGCTGTTCCTGGCTGTGGACAAACAACATGTTTGAATACGCTGACGGCAGGGAGAAATGGATGTCCCAGTCACGGCAGTGTTAATATACGCATGTGTTCTCTACATTTCAAGAATGACTATTTTGAGAACAAATCGCAGTATGATGCTGGCTTTGGCAGAACACCTTTGCTTAAAGATCAGGCCGTGCCCACTATTCTGGGCCCAACAACGATGCCGCAAACTGTAAGTAACGCATTTCATCTTAAAACTACTTTTTATGCATAAGCACTGACGTTAGCCAATCATAACAGTGGGCGTTAACACTGAACTCTTAAAGGGGAAACACCCCCAAACCAGACTGTTTGAATCAGAGGATGAGAAACAGGATGGGAAAAGGTCATAAATCACTACATTTTAAAAGGTTTTTGTCCAAAAAACTATAGTAATACTATAATTGCACCTAAGGGAACACAATAAAACAAAAAACAAAAACCATGTCATGACCCCTTTAAAAAAACAACAATTCTGGAACAAAGGCTGGTGAAAAAGTGTGCGGTCCCTGTTGCGCTCTATAGGCAAAGCTAAAGCTTCTTTTCTCCTCCAGATTGCTGACTGCATCACTTCAAGCTAGAAAATAAACCAATTCCTGGTTTTGGCTTTTCCTCTGACAGGCATATGGTAGCGCACCTCCCTCCAGAAGCGTGCCGAGGGGTCGAGAGAGGACACGCGCTCCTCCCTCTTCCCGTTGCAGCACATCCACCTCTTCCTTCTCTTCCAGGCTTGTAACGCTCCCTGTTTGTCCTTGAGGAGTCTGACTGAGTGAGGCAGGCGGTCGGGCTCTCGGATCTCCTCCAGCTCCAGGAGCACAATGCTCACAGTGTTCTCCACGAGCCCTCGGTACAGGCCCGTCTGCTGCTCGGCCCACTCCAGCGCCTCGGGACTGCAGAGAGACGTGGAGGTGTAGAGGAGAAGGAGTCGCCGACAGCTGGTCAGAGCCTCTTCTACAACATCCACCACCGCTGGAAACATGAGGAGGACAATCAGCCAGAACATCGGGATTAAACCGAACATTAGGGACGCACAATATATCAGCCACCATATCGGTGTCGGGCGATATATCTTCATTTTTACTGTTATCATTATCGGCCCGATAAAAAGATTTGGCCGATTGTATTGTATTGACATGTCTCATGATCTCATGTTTGTATTGATTTCCAATCTGATCACAAGAAGAACCGCTGGTTTATATTACAGTGCTTTCTTTTATTGCAAACTCTTTACCTTCTCCAGGTAGACCGTCGCGGCCCAGGATGAAAAGCTTATAACCGTACCGACCCTCCAAGACCTGCGGCAAAGTGCTCATCGCAAACACCTCAGCCTTTTCACTCGAGCCATCAAGGACTCTCGGATAGGCAATGTAGGCGTCATACTGCTTACCGTCACCATCTAGAAGAAACAACATCAAAAACACAGTTTCAGAATGTCCTGTAATTTTGGGGTTGCTGGGGAAGGTGTGAACTCTAACTGCCTTATTTCCAAGTAACTGCTAACGTGCAAAAATATATTTCCTGTTTATATGGGTACCTGTGGTTTTGTAGAGGAATGGAAACACAGTCCGGACCCACAAGGCCAGCTCCACCTTGAATACAGTGCACAGAGAAACTCCTATCACGAAAAGCAGCACCACCGATCCCAGGAGAAGCCCGAGAAGCAAGAAGAGATTCGGATCTGTGGATGTGGAAATCTGTTTATGAGTTGCTGGTATAATACACAAGTGAAAGTAGATCATATGCTTGCTTATAGAATTCTTTTTTCCACATTCAAATCTTCAAAATCATTTGAAAGCAATATAAGCTTTAAAACATGTCTTTCTGTAAACACATAATAAATAATAAATAATTTAATAAATAAACTTTTATCTACAAAAGTGAACAAGTAAATAAACTAATAAAATAATGGAGAAAGCAGCATTCAAAATGTTATTTAAAAAAGTAAATAAATTAATTAGGATTGTGGTTTAATAATAAAAGTATGAACACGTATATTTACACACCGAGTCCACATATCTTTACAATCAACATAAATGAGGTATAATTATTAATTTAATATGTTCAATAATTCAAATGATTATTTCAGTGATTTAATTTATAGTCAACCAACCATTAAACAAACCAATAGATTTGGCCAAAATAAAACCACAAATATGGTTAACACTTGTGTGTTTGATGGTTTTCAGATCCTCTAAATATCGGCCACTACGACTAAAGGAGAAAGACGTATTGCTCATTTAACCAGTTAACTGGTCAGTGGTCTGTCGACACTCAAAGCGAAACAACAACAGCCGATAACAAAATGATATTTGATGCAGCAAAATTTTGATCCAATAAAGTGATAAAAAGCTGTGATGGTGTGAGGGTGTGATGCTGTGAGGTTGTGATGCTGTGAGGGTGTGATGTTGTGAGGGTGTGATGCTGTGTTGTGAGGGTGTGATGTTGTGAGGGTGTGATGCTGTGATGTGAGGGTGTGATGCTGTGAGGGTGTGATGCTGTGATGTGAGGGTGTGATGCTGTGAGGTTGTGATGCTGTGAGGGTGTGATGCTGTGAGGGTGTGATGCTGTGAGGTTGTGATGCTGTGAGGTTGTGATGCTGTGAGGTTGTGATGCTGTGAGGTTGTGATGCTGTGAGGGTGTGAGGGTGTGATGCTGTGATGTGAGGGTGTGATGCTGTGATGTGAGGGTGTGATGCTGTGATGTGAGGGTGTGATGCTGTGATGTGAGGGTGTGATGCTGTGATGTGAGGGTGTGATGCTGTGAAGGTGTGATGCTGTGAAGGTGTGATGCTGTGATGTGAGGGTGTGATGCTGTGAGGGTGTGATGCTGTGATGTGAGGGTGTGATGTTGTGAGGGTGTGATGCTCTTGATGTGAGGGTGTGATGCTGTGAGGCTGTGATGCTGTGAAGGTGTTATGCTGTGAGGCTGTGATGCTGTGAAGGTGTTATGCTGTGAGGGTGTGATGCTGTGATGTGTGAGGGTGTGATGCTGTGAGGGTGTGATGTGTGAGGGTGTGATGCTGTGAGGGTGTGATGTTGTGATGGTGTGAGGGTGTAATGCTGTGATGTGAAGGTGTGATGCTGTGATGTGAGGGTGTGATGCTGTGAGGTTGTGATGCTGTGAGGGTGTGATGCTGTGAGGGTGTGGTGATGTGAGGGTGTGGTGCTGTGAGGGTGTGGTGATGTGAGGGTGTGGTGCTGTGAGGGTGTGATGCTGTGATGTGAGGGTGTGATGCTGTGATGTGAGGGTGTGATGTGAGGGTGTGATGCTGTGATGTGAGGGTGTGATGTTGTGAGGGTATGATGCTGTGATGTGAGGGTGTGATGCTGTGATGTGAGGGTGTGATGATGTGAGGGTGTGATGTTGTGAGGGTGTGATGGTGTGACGGTGTGATGGTGTGAGGTTGTGATGCTGTGATGGTGTGAGGGTGTGACGGTGTGAGGGTGTGACGGTGTGATGGTGTGATGCTGTGAGGTTATGATGCTGTGAGGTTGTGATGCTGTGAGGTTGTGATGGTGTGAAGGTGTGATGTTGTGATGCTGTCAGTTTGTGATGGTGTGAAGGTGTGATGATGTGAAGGTGTGATGCTGTGAGGTTGTGATGCTGTGATAGTGTGAGGGTATGGTGGTGTGATGGTGTGAGGGTATGGTGCTGTGATGTTGTTATGGTGTGAGGGTGTGATGTTGTGATGGTGTGAGGGTGTAATGCTGTGATGTGAAGGTGTGATGCTGTGATGTGAGGGTGTGATGCTGTGAGGGTGTGATGTGTGAGGGTGTGATGCTGTGAGGGTGTGATGTTGTGATGGTGTGAGGGTGTAATGCTGTGATGTGAAGGTGTGATGCTGTGATGTGAGGGTGTGATGCTGTGAGGTTGTGATGCTGTGAGGGTGTGATGCTGTGAGGGTGTGGTGATGTGATGGTGTGGTGCTGTGAGGGTGTGGTGATGTGAGGGTGTGGTGCTGTGAGGGTGTGATGCTGTGATGTGAGGGTGTGATGCTGTGATGTGAGGGTGTGATGTGAGGGTGTGATGCTGTGATGTGAGGGTGTGATGTTGTGAGGGTATGATGCTGTGATGTGAGGGTGTGATGCTGTGATGTGAGGGTGTGATGATGTGAGGGTATGGTGCTGTGATGGTGTGAGGGTATGGTGCTGTGATGGTGTGAGGGTGTGATGGTGTGAGGGTATGGTGCTGTGATGGTGTGAGGGTATGGTGCTGTGATGGTGTGATGGTGTGAGGGTGCGATGGTGTGAGGGTATGGTGCTGTGACGGTGTGAGGGTGTTACGGTGTGAGGATGTGAGGGTGTGATGGTGTGAGGGTGCGATGGTGAGAGGTTTATGATGCTGTGAGGTTGTGATGGTGTGAGAGTGTTACGGTGTGAGGATGTGAGGGTGTGACAGTGTGAGGGTATGATGCTGTGATGCTGTGAGGTTGTGATGCTGTGAGGTTGTGATGCTGTGAGGTTGTGATGGTGTGAGGGTGCGATGGTGTGAGGTTTATGATGCTGTGAGGTTGTGATGGTGTGAGGGTGTTACGGTGTGAGGATTTGAGGGTGTGACGGTGTGAGGGTATGGTGCTGTGATGCTGTGAGGTTGTGATGCTGTGAGGTTGTGATGCTGTGAGGTTTATGATGCTGTGAGGTTGTGATGGTGTGAGGGTGTGATGGTGTGAAGGTATGGTGCTGTGATGGTGTGAGGATGTGATGGTGTGAGGGTGTGATGGTATGAAGGTGTGATGGTGTGATGGTATGGTTCTGTGATGGTGTGAGGGTGTGGTGCTGTGATGGTGTGAGGTGGTGATGGTGTGATGGTTAAGTCGCACCTGCAGGAACGAGTGAGAACTGTCCACTTGGGCTTCCTCGGCTACTGGACACTATACAGGTGAAGTTTTGATAGAAATCTTCCTGCCAAACTTCTGACACGGACAGTGTGCGCACTAACACAAAACCCTCCTCTGTTCTGCTTTGACTTTAAGAAGAAAGGACACAAAGTTACACTTTCAACTTAAAATGATATTGATTATAACTCACCAATATAACATTACCTACTAATAAACAGGAATATTTACCTATATATATATATATTTTTTTTTTTCCTTTTTTTTTTTCTTTCACCAAATCATTTTAATTCTTAAAATAAATCCCACACAGAAACTGAAAACCAAGTACTTATAGTACGTATGGTTCTACTGGCAATAAAGTTCATATCTTTTTACAATTAGTAATTTTTTTTATATTAATATTGTCCTTCTGTTGTGACTCATGACAGATGCATGATAATATGCCTACAGTTCTATGTCAGGCATGACTGAACTCTTATATTCAAGTAATGGCATATATCACAATGCATAACTGTAACATAAGTTTGACTGGGAAAAATATATAAAAAATGTTTAAATATTAAATAATCATGTGGTAACAGCTATATTTGTATTATCCAACTATTGAAATACATTATGTAGCCCCTCCAGCTCGACCCGGATCCGTACGCATGAGAGGCGAGCGCTCAAACATGAAGGATAAAGACCACAGTCTCTTGAGATCAGGGGAGTGAGGTTTACACACACACACATACACACGCACGCACGCACGCACAGGACTACATCTGTTACAGTGACAAATGAAAGGTGTTTTGTTTATTTTGAGTATTTTTCTTGTAGGAACTTTATCAAAAGATTGTTCATATTAAATATATACATCTAGTCTGTATAGTTTTTCAAACAACAAAGGATACTTCATTCAAACTTTATTCCATGTCTTTGTCTTATCTGAAACACAGCTAAATTCAGTACACACTTCATGCCTTCCTGATGAATGCGATGCGACGTGTTATCGGTGATAAAGTCCTCTTCAGATCCCAAGAGACCTTTCCACAGCACTGCCAACATGGGCATGCCTTTTCCCGGCACAAATACAACACAATCCTTCCTGAAGGATGAACCTGAAAAACAAAACACAGCTGGAGTATATAATATTCTCGGACTCTCACAGGCCACACACACTTACAGTTTCAGCTTCAGTAACACTTTACAACAAGAGCCCATTAGTTAACATTAGTTCATGCATTAACTAACATTAAATAACAATGATCAATACATTTTCTACAGTATTTATTCATCTTTGTTAACATTAGTTAATGAAAATACAACTGTTTGTTTCTAGTTCTTGTTAGCTCGGGTTCATTAAATAATATTAACAGACACAACTTATCATTTTATTAATGATTTATTAAAAAGGTTCATTACTTAACATTAGTTTACTACCTTAGTTAACAAGAAAGAACAATACTTCTACAGCATTTATCAATCTTAGTTAAAATTAATTTCAACATTTACTAATACATTATTAAAATCAAATGTTGTATTTGGTAACATTAGTTAATGCATTGTGAACTAAAATGAACAATCAATGAACAGCTGGATTAGTATTCACTAACATTAATACACAATGTAACAAATGTATTGCTCATTGTTAATTCATGTTAGTTAATACATTAAATACTGTTAACTTATGAACCTTATTGTAAAGTGTGACCAAGAAATGTTTTAGAAGTAGGGTTCATGGTTAATGTCAGGAAATTCAACCTTATTGTAAAAGTATTACAGTGAATTTAGTTGCAGGATGTGGTTTATTGCTCAAGTAACTGAACTTTGAGTGTACAGAACATATGAGTAGCTAAAAAACTGAGAAAAATAAAATATATTCTGATAATTAAAAGAAATGTCCAGCTTACCTCTCTCAACTTTGATGATCTCATTAACTGGCTCAATCAACCTCGGTTTCTCTAAATATTCATCTGCGATAATTATTTAAAAAAAGAACAAATTAAAAAGAAATTTGACAAAATATTGAAAAAAATGCTTTAGTTTTAGTTTCTTACTAATTAAATTGAGATAAAGTTAACAAAGCATTTCTGGAGCAGTTATCTGTTATGCATGATTATTCACATCCGTTAATCAGAGCTTACTATGTGTGTAAATATGTTCTGATGTCATACACTGTCCAGTGTCGCCCTGTTCCACCAAGGCAGTGCCGGTGCCGGCTCTACTCAAGAACCAGTTCTTTGTGTTTCCACGACCAAAGAACCGGTTCTCGGCCAGGAAAATTGGTTTCAAAGCGGCACCAACTCTTTGCTGGACTAGAACCGTTCTTTTACCACGTCAGGGTTACGTCGGGGGGGGGACTTCTCGAACGTAACCTCCGTCTATAGTAATCCAGAGGAGCAGCACACGTGTGTTCTAAACGTCTTCTGACCCCAATATAGGATCGCAAAGCCAGGAGAAACATTTGCAGAAAGACAATGTAGTTCGCCATTGTAATTCTTATGCTTGAAGTTGGCGAAAGCTAAGACGTGTGGCGACGTACACCGTGACGTAACGACGCCGTTCGCTGGGCTCTAGTCAGTGGGAAAACAAACAGGTTCTGAGAAGGTTCGCAAGTTGGACTTTGAACCAGCACCAGTTCCAAACCAGTCCTTTTTTGGTGGAAAAGGGGGTTAGATCCCTCTACTGGCGGGTTAGTTTTATATTTAAAAGTATAATTTCATCGTGGTTAAAGAGATAGAATATGTGGACAGTGGTAGAAAGAATATGTTTATCAATAGACTATTAGCGGTGAAATATGAGTTCAACATTGTTAAATATAACAGAGATGATAAAATACTTGCAATTGCATTGCATGAAATATGTCTTTTTTCCTCATGTTCTGATTGTTTCTTTCAAACTCCAGGCACCATGCGCTCTTGTGATTCGCTCAACAATTTATACAAGAAAAGAAAACTGAATTACACTTCTTCACTTTAAAACTTCTCATCTTTATTTTACTTCTTATCTCTATTAGCATCCTTTACTGAAGGTTTTGTAAGGAAACAAAAAGTAATGTAAAGTATTTTGAATTATTTAGCAATGTTTTTAAAATAGAGCAGATTATGGAAATGTTTGAATTAACGCATCTCTTGTGTAATATGTAAGAGTCAATTTGCATTTTGCATGGGTTAATGCGATCTCTATCCGTTCACACTAGGAATGCATTGAAATGAAGACTCATGCAACCCGGATATGAAATGCATGTTGACAGATGTAAATAGCAGGTGTGAACAGGACCTAGATGTACACATATAACCTTAAATAATGCCCATTGTGCAGTAAACGCTCACCGTGAACTTCACACTCTACAGATTGGACCATTTCACCGACGACTCCACCTAAACTAAAGGTCATTTTGCAGGTGTACAATCCAGCGTCATCGAGATGCACTTTGCGTATGATAAGCATATCCTCGTTTGGAGAAAACTTCTCATCTTCTTGAAGAGGCTCACAGTTCTGAGAACCAGAGAAGAGGAATAGAGTTTATGAGAGGCAGATGCACAGATCCACAATAAAGATTATGTATTTTGTTGCCATTTTCTCAACCACCTTCTGGGGATATTTACATTTACATGAATGCGTTAGTCTAGCCTGATGCTGTCACTCTCAGTCTGATACTCCACTGGGCTGCGATTATGGGGCGTTCCAACACAACCAGGAAAGGAAATGCCTCTGCACTCAATTGGATCGACCTAATCCCGTAGGAAGGACGGCTAAACATCTTTCCGATCGACAAATGCCTTGATCGCGGTTCTCTGTTCCTCTTTTAAATGCGCTGTACATCTTCTAGAACAGACGCGACGGCTGAATCTACTCTCCAGCGGCAGCCGTTCTCAGCGCTCTGTGGTGCAGGGGATAATTACGTTCCTGTCCATCATCTGTCATCATCCGTCCATCATCATATAAAGCCCGCCCTGACAATTTGATTAGTCCGAACAGCTTTCTTTCGGGAATACTTGCTTCACAACGGATCAAGTCCAGACTGAACTTCCCGTCCTCTAATGTTGTGGGCGGCGCACTGACCTAAATATTTTCTGTTGGCTGCTCTTGCCCATTGTGTGCAAATTATCCATAAATAAACTGAGTTTTTGTTGTGCTCTAAACATAATCTCGTCCTGATCTTTGACATCTAGAGTGTCTAGAGTTTAACATAAAGCACAAGGGTTCTTTTGTTCCCTAAATAACTGCCGTTTCTATTTAGGAACCAGGGTTCCCGGACTCACAAATATTTAGGTTTAAATTTTACATTTATGAATTGGAACTATATATAAAATTTCCATCCACTCAAATTACACACTTTTAATATAAACAAATATGACATTGTCAGTCAAACATAAATGAAAAGGTTCAGATTTCTGCACTCAAAAATATCTAGGCATAGTTTATTATTTACTACTTGCATCAATTTTATTTAAATAATATTTTATTTTTAACTGAATATTCTATTCAGTTCAAAAGTATGAACATGGTTAAATATGGCTAGGTGTTGAGCAAGCAATATTCACTGAAACAGCATTTTCATAAATTCCTGTTTTTTACCGTAATTATGACCGACTGACATGCATCACATTGAGTTTGTTTGTTAAAACTGTGTAATCCAAATGGATGGAAATTTTATATACAGTTCAAATGCATAAATTTAGACCTAAATATTTTTTCAGACATGAAACATTGTCATTAAAACTAAAAAAATCTTAAAAGGTCAAGGGTAATATGAATATGTTGTTTCTGACATTAAACAACATTAGAGGCCAGGCCTCGCCGGCGACCCTGATCCCGGATGGAGATGAGCGTGTGTCTGTACCTTGTACCAC
This sequence comes from Semotilus atromaculatus, assembly GCA_031834385.1. Taxonomy (NCBI): domain Eukaryota; kingdom Metazoa; phylum Chordata; class Actinopteri; order Cypriniformes; family Leuciscidae; genus Semotilus; species Semotilus atromaculatus. Next base: position 44,337,802 of record JAULUF010000055.1, on the reverse strand, counting down.
TGGATGGAGGGATGATCCACACTCCTGCTGTATCTCCTCAGAGGACAGGAGAGGAAATCGTTCACACCGGCACTGATCCTCTGGAGTCCCCTCACCGGTCGCATACAGTCTCCAGACGTCATCTCGCTCACCACCAGCACTGCGGCCTGTCTATAGCACTGACTCTCTGTCCTGAAGACACACACAGGCGTTTATAAAGACAGTGTCTATAGCACTGACTCTCTGTCCTGAAGACACACACAGGTGTTTATAAAGACACTTTCTATAGCACTGACTCTCTGTCCTGAAGACACACACAGGCGTTTATAAAGACACTGTCTATAGCACTGACTCTCTGTCCTGAAGACACACACAGGCGTTTATAAAGACACTGTCTATAGCGCTGACTCTCTGTCCTGAAGACACACACAGGCGTTTATAAAGACACTGTCTATAGCACTGACTCTGAGTCCTGAAGACACACACAGGCGTTTATAAAGACACTGTCTATAGCGCTGACTCTCTGTCCTGAAGACACACACAGGCGTTTATAAAGACACTGTCTATAGCACTGACTCTCTGTCCTGAAGACACACACAGGCGTTTATAAAGACACTGTCTATAGGACTGACTCTCTGTCCTGAAGACACACACAGGCGTTTATAAAGACACTGTCTATAGCACTGACTCTCTGTCCTGAAGACACACACAGGCGTTTATAAAGACACTGTCTATAGCACTGACTCTCTGTCCTGAAGACACACACAGGCGTTTATAAAGACACTGTCTATAGCACTGACTCTCTGTCCTGAAGACACACACAGGCGTTTATAAAGACACTGTCTATAGCACTGACTCTGAGTCCTGAAGACACACACAGGCGTTTATAAAGACACTGTCTATAGCGCTGACTCTCTGTCCTGAAGACACACACAGGCGTTTATAAAGACACTGTCTATAGCACTGACTCTGAGTCCTGAAGACACACACAGGCGTTTATAAAGACACTGTCTATAGCACTGACTCTCTGTCCTGAAGACACACACAGGCGTTTATAAAGACACTGTCTATAGGACTGACTCTCTGTCCTGAAGACACACACAGGCGTTTATAAAGACACTGTCTATAGCACTGACTCTCTGTCCTGAAGACACACACAGGCGTTTATAAAGACACTGTCTATAGCACTGACTCTCTGTCCTGAAGACACACACAGGCGTTTATAAAGACACTGTCTATAGCACTGACTCTCTGTCCTGAAGACACACACAGGCAATTATAAAGACACTGTTTATAGGACTGACTCTCTGTCCTGAAGACACACACAGGCGTTTATAAAGACACTGTCTATAGGACTGACTCTCTGTCCTGAAGACACACACAGGCGTTTATAAAGACACTGTCTATAGCACTGACTCTCTGTCCTGAAGACACACACAGGCGTTTATAAAGACACTGTCTATAGGACTGACTCTCTGTCCTGAAGACACACACAGGCGTTTATAAAGACAGTGTCTATAGCACTGACTCTCTGTCCTGAAGACACACACAGGCAATTATAAAGACACTTTCTATAGGACTGACTCTCTGTCCTGAAGACACACACAGGCGTTTATAAAGACACTGTCTATAGGACTGACTCTCTGTCCTGAAGACACACACAGGCGTTTATAAAGACACTGTCTATAGCACTGACTCTCTGTCCTGAAGACACACACAGGCGTTTATAAAGACACTGTCTATAGCACTGACTCTCTGTCCTGAAGACACACACAGGCGTTTATAAAGACACTGTCTATAGCACTGACTCTGAGTCCTGAAGACACACACAGGCGTTTATAAAGACACTGTCTATAGGACTGACTCTCTGTCCTGAAGACACACACAGGCGTTTATAAAGACACTGTCTATAGGACTGACTCTCTGTCCTGAAGACACACACAGGCGTTTATAAAGACAGTGTCTATAGCACTGACTCTCTGTCCTGAAGACACACACAGGCGTTTATAAAGACACTGTCTATAGCGCTGACTCTCTGTCCTGAAGACACACACAGGCGTTTATAAAGACACTGTCTATAGCACTGACTCTCTGTCCTGAAGACACACACAGGCGTTTATAAAGACACTGTCTATAGGACTGACTCTCTGTCCTGAAGACACACACAGGCGTTTATAAAGACACTGTCTATAGGACTGACTCTCTGTCCTGAAGACACACACAGGCAATTATAAAGACACTGTTTATAGGACTGACTCTCTGTCCTGAAGACACACACAGGCAATTATAAAGACACTGTCTATAGCACTGACTCTCTGTCCTGAAGACACACACAGGCGTTTATAAAGACACTGTCTATAGCACTGACTCTCTGTCCTGAAGACACACACAGGCAATTATAAAGACACTGTTTATAGGACTGACTCTCTGTCCTGAAGACACACACAGGCGTTTATAAAGACACTGTCTATAGCACTGACTCTCTGTCCTGAAGACACACACAGGCAATTATAAAGACACTGTCTATAGCACTGACTCTCTGTCCTGAAGACACACACAGGCGTTTATAAAGACACTGTCTATAGCACTGACTCTCTGTCCTGAAGACACACACAGGCGTTTATAAAGACACTGTCTATAGGACTGACTCTCTGTCCTGAAGACACACACAGGCGTTTATAAAGACACTGTCTATAGCACTGACTCTCTGTCCTGAAGACACACACAGGCAATTATAAAGACACTGTTTATAGGACTGACTCTCTGTCCTGAAGACACACACAGGCGTTTATAAAGACACTGTCTATAGGACTGACTCTCTGTCCTGAAGACACACACAGGCGTTTATAAAGACACTGTCTATAGCACTGACTCTCTGTCCTGAAGACACACACAGGCGTTTATAAAGACACTGTCTATAGGACTGACTCTCTGTCCTGAAGACACACACAGGCGTTTATAAAGACACTGTCTATAGCACTGACTCTCTGTCCTGAAGACACACACAGGCGTTTATAAAGACACTGTCTATAGGACTGACTCTCTGTCCTGAAGACACACACAGGCGTTTATAAAGACACTGTCTATACCACTGACTCTCTGTCCTGAAGACACACACAGGCGTTTATAAAGACACTGTCTATACCAGTGGTTCTCAAAGTGTGGTCCGCGGACCCCTGGGGGTCCGTGAACGATAGCCAGGGGGTCAGCGAAATAATTTATAACAGCCTATCGTTTTTCCGGACTATAAGTCATGTTTTCTTTATCATCTGAAAACTTGCCATTTTTTCCAAAGTGACTTATCGGCCTAATGCATTTAATGTCAAATAATAAAAAAGTATGCTCTTAAAGGTTTCTAGATAGATAATCTCTCTATATTTCTTATGCCTGTGCGTCAAGTATTCGTTGTGTTTTGGTCGTTTTTTGGGCATGCGCGCCAGAAGGAGACAGAGACGGCAGAACCGGCATCCTGTTGTTTTCTTTATTTTTAAAAGGCATGACATTTTTTTGTCATTTTTTAATGTATACACAAATAAAAAAATAGACATTTTGCCGTTTTGAATGATGTACTCTTATCTGTATGACCATAAATATGAGTATTCCTTTGTTTCCACTGCAGAGGGAACAATCCAAGTCTTCGCGCCGGCGTCTCGCGTGCGCGCACAATAGGCTATGTCAATTCTAGCACTGCTAATTTGACATCAAAACCTATTCATTAACAAAATAAAATACTCACCAAACTTCGAAAAAGTTCTGCTTAATTTAATTTTGTCTGTTGTACACTATGAAGGCAGTGACGGTCAATACTGTTCCTATCTCATTTCTCCACATGTGAAGATGCTGATACGTGCAGGTCTGGAACTCTGTCATTTTTCAATGTGTAGCCTATATATACACACTACCAGTAAAAAGTTTTAGATCAGTAAGATTTTTTGTTTTTAAATGAAGTCTCTTCTGCTCACCAAGGCTGCTTTATTTGATGAAAAAAAAAAAGACAAACAGTAATATTGTGAAATATTATGACAATTCAAAATGACTGTTTTCTATTTTAATATATTTTTAACATGTAATTTGAAAGCTGAATTTTCAACATCATTACTCCAGTTTTCAGCGTCACATGATCCTTCAGAAATCATTCTAATATGCTGATTTTATGCTCAAAAAACAAATAATTATTTTCAATGTTGAAAACAGTTGTGTACCATTTCCCCCCCCCCAAAATTCTATGATGAATAGAAAGTTCAAAAGAACAGCATTTATTTAAAATATAATCTTTTCTAACATTATACATGTCTTTACTGTAACTTTTGATCAATTTAACTCATCCTTGATGAATAAAAGTATTTTCTAATTTCTTTCCCCCAAAAATAAAAAATAAATTCTTACTGACCCCAAACTTTTGAATGGTAGTGATTGATGTTACAAAAGCTTTCCATTTCAGATCAATTCTGTTCTTTTGAACTTTCTATTCATCAAAGAATCCTGAAATAAAAATGTACAAAACTGTTTTCAACATAATAAATGTTTCTTGAGCATCATATTATAATAATAATATTATAATAAAAACCGGTAGTGTATATAATGAAAGTTTTGAAATAATTGCCTAATATTAATTTGGCGCTGCAAGGATATTAAACATCGCGATGATAAACTGACCTTCTCATCTGAGTGGTTTCAGCAGACTACCAGCGCTCGTCAATGTCAAAATGCGCATTTCCGCATGACGCTTCAGTTATTCGGTCATAAAGTGCGAGATAAGATGTAGGCCAAACAAGATCTAGACACGTGTGAAATTAATGTGGGAAAAAATAAATACTCTGAACCCCAAGTGAATTTACACAAACTGAGAAAGTCAAAAAGCATTACTTTGTGTCCCGCTCTCCCCTAGCTACAGGTCAAGAGAAGCATACTGTGCCCAGGATGAAATTAAAATTTTTTTTTTTTAGCTAATTACAGTGGATATAAGCTCAATTTAACAACACAAGCACCTATTAAACAATTTTCCATTATTATTGTACTATAGGCCTACTATTTGTGTACCTCAAATGTGTTCAAATATTGGAATTTAACATCTATGCAAAATAATCCTTGAAACATTTCTCATTTAAGGCCATTCTGGTTTGGAATATGTGATTGTGTTTTGATGTGATGTGAACAATAATCATATACATTCTGCATTTCCATTTTATATGTGGATCATTCATTGTAAAATTTAAACTGTCATCTACTTGACAAAAAAAAATGTATTTCACTGCCCACTGACATGTTTTAAAGCTATAGTTATCCAATTTTTTGGCCTTAAAAACATCTTAAAATGCATGTGTAGATCAAGAAAATCTAAAATTCCTCGGGGGGGAATGCCCCCGAACCCCCCTAGCAAGATCACTTTTGGGACCTCAGTACACTATTTAGAAAGCCCTGCATACGACCCTGGGTGGAGACTATTTGTGTCAAAACATTTCATTAAGCGCTCCCACATTAACTTTGGGCTCAGTCACTGTTATAAATATGAGGGGGTCCTTGGAAATATTTTTCCCCTGTAAGGGGTCCCTGGCTCCAAAATGTTTGAGAACCCCTGATCTATAGCACTGATTCTCTGTCCTGAAGACACACACAGGCGTTTATAAAGACACTGTCTATAGCACTGACTCTCTGTCCTGAAGACACACACAGGCGTTTATAAAGACACTGTCTATAGCACTGATTCTCTGTCCTGAAGACAACACACAGTTGTATATATTGTTGTAATACACTATTAATGTATTTTTTAACTGGCCATTGACTGATTTGACGTAATGTTTTATGGGTTTCTCTGTCTGTTCTATTTATTCTGCACGTCTCCTCAATCAAAAGCATCTGATTCAGATCAGGTCATTAATAAGGACTTTATATAAAAGAGAGATGTAAGATGTGTGTGAGTCAGGACTCAGGGTTGGGATCCCTGTTCTGCTCCACCCCAAGCTTACAGACTGGGATAAATATGCAGGGCAGTGTACAACACTGTGTTTGAATGTACTGTGAAAGTATAATTTTTCACCTCTTCTAAAAATAAGAAACATTTTCTTGGTCTTGTTACCAAACTCTTCCTGAACCTCACTTAGACATAGTCCAGAGTTTCCTAACCCTGAACAGCAGCGCCCTCTGTTGGAGTCTCCCTGCTGTGACTGATCATGTCCTGAGTCTGCACTGAACAGGGGATGGAGATGTGATGATGATGATTACGACGAAGGGTTGAAAAATGTCCACACACACACACACACACACACAGGTTTGTTTTTGTGATTTATGAGGACATTCCATAGGCGTAATGGTTTTTATACTGTACAAACTATATATTCTATCCCCTTACACACACACACACACACACACACACACACACACACACACACACACACTGCCCCTGTTCCTAAACCTACCCATCACAGGAGACATGCTGCACTTTTACATTTAAAAAAAAACATTGTTTTTTATGTTTTTTAAGCTATTTGAAATATGAGGACTCATGCAATGTCCTCATAAGTCACGTGTCAGTTGTAATACCAGTGTAATATGCATGTCATTATACACATTTGTGTCCTCATATATCACAAAAACAAACACACACGGGCGCACACACACAGGCGCGCGCACACACACACACACACACACATACGGACACACACATGCACACGCGCGCGCACACACACACGGACACGCACACACACATGCGTGCACACACGCACACACACACGCGCACACACACACACGTTTTACTCCTAAACTGAAAAACAGCATCACTCGATCCCCATCAACGAGAGCCTCCAGCAGATTAGATCTGGACTTTACACAGAAGAACAGCTAAGCACCACGTCTGCCATACACTTTTATTCTCCATATTCACCGTTAAGCAATCAGCATATTTTCAGAGCTTACAGTGTGTGTGTGTGTGTTGTGTAAAGGTCAACATCTGCTCAACACGACACTGGTTTGCTCTTCACACCATCCTGGAAACTTCACACACATCCTGATCTTTCCATCCATTTATTTCTCGGTCAACAGAGAGTGTCTGGAACACACGAGCTGTGGTGGAAAACATCTCGACTGTCACGCTGGAAACCGGCGTCTTCAAGCAGAGGGACACGTCTTATCCGGTTGGGTTGCGTGGGAAGCCCATCCCCCCCGAGCTCAGATTCACCACATCCTCCAGAAGACCCTCTCACTACCAAACCAGTCCCATAAGACAATAAACCCCATCCTGTAAGCCTGTTTTAATGCAGTTACCCAGAAATTCAATATATGTGGACAAAAATCCCCCTTATGAGTTTCTGTCTTATATTTATATAAATGCTGTAGTTTGTACCTACTAAGCGAGAAAATGTATACTTCTGTTGTGGTCCACTCCTCAGGTCCCTTCTGCCAATATGTGGATGAAACAAATTGCTATTTTCTTTCCTTTAGAAAAGCTAACTTGTGACTTATGCCGAAGGTCTAATGATCTCTGGCGTATTTGGTCCCCTCTTTAGAACTTATTGAGAATAACTGTTGAATGTCTTTGTTTCTTCACTCGTGTTGTTTTTTTGTTTTGTTTTTTGCTACTACCCTTCACCCAATCCTTTACCTGCCAGTTGATGGATGATTGTATGCGCTGCCATGAAACACCTGTACCACAGTTCTGATATTGTAAAACTATAAAAACAATTATTTAATAAAAAATAAAAATAAATAAATAAATGCTGTAGTAAGGCAATATCACATGATCAAGCGGCTGTTCTTCTGAATAGAAGCACGATTGCAGTTCAACAAACAGTAGGTTACATTTTAAACACAATATTGGCTGCTTTTGAGTTATTTTGACAATGAAAAGAACAAGTCACCTCTATTTATATAGTGCTTTACACGATACAGATAGTTTCAACTCATGCCTACTCTGAAGAAAACCCTAACTGCAGTGAAATGGCCACTGCCTCCTATGATGCATTATCACTAAACATGTAGAATAAGCTTTAAACCCCGAGGAAGACATCCATACCTGAGCACACACACGTACGTCCCCTGGCTCTGCATGCGGACGCTGGGGAACCACAGAGATGTCCCTGAGAGCGAGACGTTGTGTCCGTCCGAGACCTCGGAGCCCGTCCTCTCCTCGAGCCACGTCACGTTATACGGCTCCGGCGGGTCAAACAGATACTCGGTCTGCAGAGGACACTCCAGCAGCGGAGACTCCCCGGGGATCGCAAACATGCGCTCGAACGCCAGGCCGAAGTTCTTGCAGGATTCTGTGGAAGAGAACATGATGAAGACTGAACAATATCTACAGGAATAATCATACATGAGCCGGTGACGAAACTGAAAAATGAATACACTGCGTGGAAAAACACACAATGACAGCGAGTCCTAACCAGACGACACGCCAGAAAAGGAATCTTTCCCATATTAACCAGAGTTTGTGTCCTAAACAGTGTGTCCTATTGTTAGTTTTAAGGCCCCTATCATGGATTTTTTAAAGTTTCCTAATGTTGTTTTGGAGTCTCCTACAACAGGTTTACATGCATCAAACGTCAAAAAACTGATTCATTTTCTCATGATATACATTTGCACATCACCAGATTTTCAATGATTCTCAAACGACTCGCCAAATGAATCAATCTCTCTAAATCCCTCCTTTCCGCAAGCTACTCTGCTCTGATTGGCCAGACGGCTCAGTCTGTTGCGATTGGTCTACTCTGCTCTGATTGGCCAGACGGCTCAGTCTGCTGTGATTGGTCTACTCTGCTCTGATTGGCCAGACGGCTCAGTCTGCTGTGATTGGTCTACTCTGCTCTGATTGGCCAGACAGCTCAAACAAAATTAAAACCAAACCAACTTAATTTTTTAAGCACTTTACAACAACCAAAGTTTACCAAAGTGCTGTACAGAAAACATAAACATATGTATAATTAATTACCATACAATAAAAACATTCAAAGTAACAAATAAAATCAAGTAAATGGAATCGACATCTTACTAGGTATCAAAAGCCAAAGAGTAAAAATGGGTTTTAAGAAGGGTTTTAAAAACAGATAAAGAAGAGGCCTGCTTAACATGCAAAGGCAGATCATTCCACAGTTTAGGGGCAGACACAGCAAAGGCACGGTCCCCTATGAGCTTACGCTTAGTTTTAGGCACAGTCAGGAGCAGCTGATCATCTGACCTGAGAGCGCGGACGGGTTTATAATAGTGTAGAACCTCAGAGAGGTATGGTGGGGCAAGACCATTTAATGATTTATGAGCAAATAACAGAATTTTAAAATGGATCCTAAATTGAATAGGCAGCCAGTGTAGTGAAGCTAAAATAGGGGAAATGTGCTCATGTTTACGTGTGCCCATTAAAAGACGTGCTGCTGCATTTTGTATCATCTGGAGACGGGTGATGGAGGACCCACTAACCCCCACATATAGTGAATTACAGTAGTCCAGCCGTGTAGTTACAAAGGCGTGGATTACAGTTTCAAAGTGTTGTCTTGACAGAATTGGCTTTATTTTGGCCAGCTGCCTCAAATGAAAGAAGCTTGATTTGACAACAGCTTTAATTTGACTGTCAAATTTAAGCTCAGGGTCCACTTTAACTCCTAGGTTTGTAATGCTAGGTTTAATATAGGGAGCCAAGGAGCCCAGATCTACAGGCGGGGTCCCAGTGGTGCCTCCAAAAATCATCACTTCTGTTTTTTTATCATTAAAATGAAAAAAGTTCAGAGCCATCCAGGCCTTTATGTCGTCAAGGCAATTGAGTAGTTGTCCAACAGAGTTATCATTTTTCTTTTTAAGAGGTACATAAATCTGACATCTGCATAACAGTGGAATGAAATGTCGTACTTTCTAAGTATGGAACCAAGTGGAAGCAAATACAAAGAGAAAAGTAGAGGGCCGAGGACTGAGCCTTGAGGGACCCCACACAAGAGAGGAGCAGAGGAGGATACAGATTCAGCTACGCTAACACAAAAAGTTCGATCCGCTAAGTATGACCTAAACCACTCCAGTGCTATGCCACTGATGCCCACCCACTGCCTTAAACGTGAAATCAATATTTCATGATCCACTGTGTCAAATGCAGCAGTTAGATCTAAAAGCACAAGGATAACACAGTCGCCAGAGTCAGTCGCTAAGAAGATATCATTAAAAACTCTTAAAAGAGCGGTTTCGGTGCTGTGCAAGGTTTTAAAGCCGGACTGGAAAACCTCTAGTATATTATGTTCTTCCAAAAAGGCCAATAATTGACTGTGCACAATCTTCTCCAGGATTTTCGAAAGGAAGGGCAATTTGGAAATAGGCCTGAAATTAGCAAGAACTGACGGATCTAGAGCAGGTTTTTTAATCAGAGGTTGAACTACTGCATGTTTTAAAATTTCAGGGACCACACCCGAGGTCAGACTACTATTTATAACTGCAACAACAGATGGTCCTACAGTAGGGAAAACCTCCTTAAATAGTCGAGGGGGGACAGCATCATTTGGAGAACCCGAGGGCTTCAAGTGACCAACAACCTCTAAAAAAGAAAAAGTCACCGGCTCAAAATGATCAAAAACAGCCGAGCAGGGGACAGAGATTGAAGGGTCTGAAGCTAAAGGTGCAATTTGAGACCTAATAGAAGTGACCTTATAAATAAAAAAGCAAAGAAAATTTTCACACATAGCAGGGGATGCCTCCATACAAGCATTCTGCGGGGCATTTAAAAGTGAGTCAATGGTGTTAAAGGAGCAGTATGTAAGAAATTTATTTCAATTAATCGTACATTTTCCCTGATATGTCACTAGACATTAAGAAATCATGTTCATTTCAAATACTTATATCACTGACAACAGTAGTCCGGCCAGGATATTGTCATTTAAAAAGTGAAGTTGCAGCCCTCAACTGATGTTGATGTTGTCATGTTGTGTTTTGGTCTGAGTGCCACCCTCCACCGATCTACCAATCACAAAGTCTGTAGTATTGCAGCCTTCTGGTTGCCAGCTCTGCTCTAGTTACCACAGCTGCAGCTAATAACCTGTCGTAATCGGATCCTGCAGCATATCTGGCAACCTTGAGTCAGTCTTTTGAAAGTGATTGCAGTACCAGTTTTGGCCACAATCTTACATACTGCTCCTTTAAACAAAACACGAGGCTTGTGACAATTTGCCAGAATAATATCTGAGAAATGTTTTCCTTTAGCATCTTTCACAGTTTCCTGAAAATTAGGCCAGCAATCCCTTAACATTTGAAGAGACACCTGCAGTTTGTCCTTCTTCCACTTGCGCTCAGCTCTACGGCACTTACATTTGCGAGCATGAGTCATATCATTTAGCCAGGGCTCAGATTTGGTTTTAGGCTGCCTAGATTTTAATGGAGCCACAGTGTCTAAAACAGTTTGGCAGGTGGAGTGAAACCATGAGCTAAGCTCTTCTGTGTGCAATACAGACTCAGGAGTGATGGTGTTCTGACTGAAAGCAGCTGAGAACTGAGCAGCAGTGGAAGGGTTAATCATGTGACAGCGCCGTGCAGCAGCGTGAGGTTTAAATGTATGACAGGCAAGAGCAGTCTCAAATAATACAGGCATATGGTCAGAAAACACTGTGTCACATATCTCTAGATTAAGAACAGGCAAACCATATGATAAAACAAAATCAAGTGTGTGTCCATGCTCTTGTGTGGGTCCAGACACAGATTGCACAAGATTAAAAGAATCAATGATGTTTAAAAAACCCTTTGTCATTGGCTTATCAGGACAACACACATGAACATTAAAATCCACAACAATAAGAACATGATCATATTTAGGCATGATTTCAGCCAGAAAATCAGAAAATTCATTTAAAAAGTCCTTATTGTACTTGGGGGGCCGATAGACCACAACACACAACACTGTGTGAGAGCGACCAATCTCAAATAAACTCAGCTCAAAGCTGCTAAAAGCGGATGACAGCAATATCTGCTTACATTTATAATGACTCTTATATATAGTCGCTATTCCTCCTCCTCGGCCAGATTTTTGCGGGGAGTTAAGGTACCAGCAATCATGGTGTAAAAATTCTGTGAAAGCGCTGGACTCACCATCACTCAGCCATGTCTCAGTTACACAGAGGAAATCCAATCCTCGGGACGTGAAAAAATCCTTTAAGACAAAAGTCTTATTTGCTAGAGATCTAGCATTTACCAACCCAAACCTGGCAGGAACCGGCGGATCCGCGGCGCTGGATGTTTGTGAAACCCGAAACAGAGGCCGCAAGTTGCTGTGATTGACTCCGCGCCAGCGGGGACGAGGAGAGCAGGGGCTGCGGAGCTGGAACACCTCTTCCGGGCCGACGACAGGTATCAGCCAGGCGCCGACAGAGTCCAGCGAGCGTCGAGGAATAACGAGGCTAGACACGACTCCAAACTCAGTCCAAAAAGGCATAGAACACCATGCAAGACGGGACTTCAACCTCACCAGCCGGCCACTACGTTTTCCCCGGCGGCGGGTGCGCTTTTGTCGGCGCTCACGTCGAGAAGGTGGAGCCAGGGCGTGCCAAAGGTGAGCCGGGAGCCTCGCCAGGAGCGGAGGCAAGGTTTCACGTCCACCATCATCCAATTTTACTAAATTTCCAGCAGAAAATCGCAGATCCAGCAGTGTTTGGCGATCATACACCAGCAGAGAGTCGACATCCCGGGCAAAAAGCAAAACAAACAGCAAAAACACACACAGCAATGACAGTGACTGACGGCAAACCACACACAACGGCGCCATCTTCCAACCAAATAAGCAATAAGGTGAGCAATATATTGCAATAAGCAATAAAGCTCAGTCTGTTGTGATTGCTTTACTGTGTAATTCCCATTGCCATAACACCGACAGCTCTGCGTGTCCTGAGGCTTCCTACACCGTACACTAAACACAGTAATGAACAATGACGTTGATTTTACCATATCAATCCGAGCGCGAGTCCGATGATGAAACACTAGAAGAAGAAGAACCAATCACTGAACCCGAACCTCCATCGCAGGACTCGAGCAGGACGCTTCACTGATCCACTGCTCAGTGTGAGGGGCTAATAGCCGAGCTCTAGCGTAAATGACTGATGTAACAAACATTGGTAAAACAAATCTTGCTCCATGCTTAATCTTCCTCAAAGTAGTGAGAACGACAGACAATCTGCATTAATAGACAGTTTTATGTAACAGTGGCCCACAGCTGATCAGCTGACTCCGATTTTAGAGAAGCAGTCGTCAGTAAAATAAAGGTAACAGGACAAGTTTATGATTATACTGCTGTAGTATCATGGTACAGATTAACTTTAACCACAGATTCTTCACATGCTCGTCCTTGGCAGAGCATGTGAGTGGAGTGGAGCGGGAGCGAGCGGGGAGCGCGAGCGGGCGGATCTTGGACAGGGCGCAGAGCGGCATTTTTAAAAGGACGGAGCGTCACCCTATTTCCCGCTCCAATTTCGCTCAACGCTCACACCTCGTGTCTGAAGCATGCTCAGTCAAGCCTGACCCAGAATCCATCATACACAGTAGATTATTTTCAGTCAAAACTATTAATAAAACTAACTAAGTCTTTTCCCCCGCCTGGGTAAAGTAGCTTGCATTGTGTTCAGCGCCCAAGTGGGTCTGCGAGCGCAGAGAGGGTTTTCTCCGCTGCTGGCCTGCTGTAAAGAAACCACCTGAAGCCTCAGACTGACATTGTCCAAACTTGTGTTCTTGAAGGTGAACTCAAAAGAACTGTAGATAAGGAAAGCTAATTTTTTTTTAGTTTGACAACATAAGTCAATTTAAATTGTAATCCACGTGCACTCTGCGCAAAAGTTCAGTTATAAGAATTTTGGCCTAATAGTTCATTTACTTTTAAAATTTTGTTGTAGGTCTATAGCCTGTATATTTTTTTAATATAATTAGGCATTGATTCGTTTAATTATACAGCAGTTGTTTTGTGAAACTGATATAAGCCTATTTAAATTTTAATGATTTCAGTTATCAAAATGTTGGCCTAATAGTTAATTTAGGTTATACTTTAAAACGTTTATGTATATTTTTTTTATATTTTTGTTTAAATAATTTTTATTTATATTATTAGGCCCATTTATTCGTTTAATTTTACCTCAGGATGTGTGTACAATGGATATAGGCCTAAGCCAATATAAATTGTGCCCATTGCGCGAAAGTTCAGTTATCAAAATTCTGGCCTAATAGTTAATTTACTTTTAAAACTTCTATCTATATTTTTGTTTATATAATTTTTATTTATATTATTAGGCCCATTTATTCGTTTAATTTTACAGGACTTTTTTGTAGGCTATTTATTCCTTCTTACATAGGCTAGGCCTAATTTTTTATTTGAAATAAAACATTTATATTTGAAAAATGTTGTTGTTGCTCTTTAGTTCTTTGGGAGGTAAGGCTGTGGTCTAAGCTAAAAGTGAAATACATGCAGATTATTTTCCTTTTTTGAAGCGAGCGGGGGGACATTTGAGTGGAGCGCTGAGCGATAATGAGCGGAGCGGCCTGATGTGGCTTTGAGCGGGGGAGCGGAGGGGTGAACAGTTCCGTGAGCGAGGAGCGGATATTCTCACCGCTCCACTCCGCTCATATGCTCTGGTCCTTGGGCAGTTGGAAATAAATTTATTTTTTTATTGCAAGTTAACAAAACATTGTAGTTTATACAAGGTAAAAGATCAGTGAAATATATACACGTACAAAGGAAAGAAAGATGCAAACGGAACATACACATAAAAAAAAAAAGGTAAGAAAACTGCTGAATATAAATATTATTGATATAGTTATGTATGCAGGTACATTGATAAGTTTAAGCAATGGGATATTTTAGTGATATAGATGTCTTTAAAAAAATGTGTTTACCGTCACATTGTGTCCCACAGCGTCTCCTCGACATGATCTCTCCAGTATCACAGGATCAGCCGCCGGTCTGAGGTTTAAGTTTCGCTGGTGCGCAGAGCTAATGCTGCGTAAGTGGCAGAGCTAATGCTAATGTTTCGTCTGGACGTCACGACGAAACAGCTTATGACTCGTTTGAAAAACAATTTATTTAATTGACTCAGAGTCGACTCTTACTTTTGAAAGACAATAACTTTATATACGGTGCACTTTCAGATTTAAAACTTTGCAGAATTTTTTCATTCACTTAGAGCGATATTACACACTACATGAAAGATCATTTTCAAATATCCATGATGGGGAACCTTTAAACTACTGGGAACAAGATCGCAGAAACTGAACAACAGTATCTAAAGAAGCGTGCAGATCTCCACAACAGGGCGTGGCTTCCTCTGACTGACTGACATTAGCGCTGAATAGCAATAGCTAAAGAAAGAATAGCCAGAAAATGAAGTATAAAAATGTTTTTATTAATAATGAAGAAAGATAATGTGAGGTCAGGAGATAATCTCACACTGAATGAGCCGGTGGAGCCAGGTCGCCTGTCCCGGACCTCACCAGACAACAGGACTCAGCCCCTTAACCACCACTAACAAAGCAATAGTACAACTTTCCCACGTGTACAAATAACGTTTTATTTTAGATGAACTAGAATTGATGTGTGATATACAAATTTTTATTTTAAAATTCAATGACAATTGGCCAGAACCAATGGCGCAAGTCTTTTTGTGTGGAGACCCCGCCCACTTTTGGAGATCTCCAGTCTGCAGATATACCTGCTATTCTATGACAAAGATTGTTTTAGTAACTCAGTATGTTTTTTTAATAATGTTTAAATGGTGTAATATTTGTGAATTTGATTATGTACGTAATCCCATTTCCTTGTCAAGATTAATGCACTTGCCGCGAGGCTCCGCCCACGTGCTGTTCTGATTGGCTGTGGTTTTTGATTGATCTCGTAGTCGCGTATGAGGCTCATCTGCACCAACGCCACAATTTCTGCCTCAAGTTAGGGTTATTGTTGTTTTTATATATTTTAAAAACATTGTCATTACATAAAAAGTAGCTAGTTGGCAAAGCAACATTTCTCTTTTCATTTAGGCTAGTTTAAGTTCTAAAATAACTGAAAATAGCTTATATACTTTTCTAGACCTTTTAAAAAATTGCTTTTTCTACATCTTTGTGTTCCTAAATTAATTTTTAGCAGATTTCAACAGATGAGTTTTATTCAGTTCAGAAAAATTTATGGTTTATTTATTCTAGATTATAAAACTCAACTCTAGTCTAGATTATTGTTACTTCTTTAGATATTGATATATTATATATTAAACCCTCCATAACGCACATGTACGTATCATCATTTACATTTACATCCTGTTCTCTACAGAGTTTATGATTTTTTTTATGAGTTTATGAACTTCAATTGAGTTTAATTTCTTTTACGAACACCAGTATATCATTCAGACAGTATAAAGATAACAAGGGAAACTGATGCAACTTCTTACCTGAACCCAACGGTTCCTTATTTGATATTACGCCACATTCGATTGCCCGAAGTAAAGCGACCAGAAAAACAAGGGACAACCGACCCATTTCTGTAGAGAAAGACAGAGAGAGTTAAGAATCAATAACCACTAAATCAATAGAGTTAAGGATCAATAACCACTAAATCAATAGAGTTAAGGATCAATAACCACTAAATCAATAGAGTTAAGGATCAATAACCACTAAATCAATAGAGTTAAGGATCAATAACCACTAAATCAATAGAGTTAAGGATCAATAACCACTAAATCAATAGAATTAAGGATCAATAACCACTAAATCAATAGAGTTAATGATAAATAACCACTAAATCAATAGAGTTAAGGATCAATATCCACTAAATCAATATAATTAAGAATCAATAACCACTAAATCAATAGAATTAAGGATCAATAACCACTAAATCAATAGAGTTAAGGATCAATAACCACTAAATCATTAGAATTAAGGATCAATAACCACTAAATCAATAGAGTTAAGGATCAATAACCACTAAATTAATAGAGTTAAGAATCAATAACCACTAAATCAATAGAATTATTTTTATTTTTTATTAGTTAGTTTATTTGTCAGGGACCATGCACAGTTCAAGCCCTGTACCAGAGTTAGCGATACGGCTAATTTACATCTGTGGTCCCTGGGCAAGGAAAAGTAAAAAGACAACATAAACACACAGTACTCACATAAAAACCAGAATACAAATATACAATATATAAAAGGGTCAATGATCACATATTTGATTTGCCTTCAGCCAAGTCTTTACGGACATTTTAAAACTGCTAAGGCTTGCACAATCTCTAATGTAATGTGGGATTAAGTTCCACTTTTCAACCACTGCAAATGAAAAAGCTGATTGTCCAAATTTAGTTTTCCTAAATTGAGTATAACAGTCACCTCTTACAGAAGCCCTGGTGACCCTTACATTATCTCTGCAAAAGGACACACATTGCTTGAGTGGGGGTGGTGCAAGATCATGTATCAATTTATACATCAGACACATATCAGCAAAGCTTAAAAAACTGTCAAAGGTTAATAAGTTGTATTTTTTTATAATGATACAATGGTGGTAGTTTCTCGTTTTTTTATCCAGAACTTTCACCGCTTGTTTGTAAAGGGTACATAAGGGTTTTATCGTAGTCCCACCCGCCTGTGACCAGCTTGTGGAGCAATAAGATAAATGTGAAAAGATCATCGTATGTAATAACAATTTGAATTAAGAATCAATAACCACTAAATCAATAGAATTAAGGATCAATAACCACTAAATCAATAGAGTTAAGGATCAATAACCACTAAATTAATATAATTAATTATCAATAACCACTAAATCAATAGAGTTAATGATAAATAACCACTAAATCAATAGAGTTAAGGATCAATAACCACAGGAATACATTTGTGTGTAACATTGAGATAGCAAGCAGAACTCAGAATTGTATTTTCATATTTGAATTTAAGAAATTAGGAATTCAAGAAACCTGTTATCATACACACAACGTATAGGCTATTTAGATTTAGAATATTACAGTAGATTAATAATCACTATCAAGAGCAATATCTAACTGATCGCAAGAAAAAAGCATCTTATATATACACTTTATATATCGGCCACAAATTTTTTAAAAAGGCTTTTATGACGTTGTTAGTCATGTTTAATGATCTTTGAACCTCATGTTTACTGGAAGTCAACAGTGTTTGAGACACAAACTCAAAGTTCAACCCTGATCCAGGCCAGAAAAAAATTTACATGATATTTTCTCTATATATTTATAAATTGTACTGTATATTCTCTATACAAATAAATGTCAAAATGAGACATAAACAAAAGAATTACATAACGATGTGGGAATTAAATGCACGCTTATTTTACACAATATTTACTCTATTTACAATCTTTTTGATTGCTAAAATAAGATTAAATACGATTGCTAAATGTGTAAATGGTGGTTCTGATTCCTCCTCTCGCTTCCCTGTTCTCCGGGAACACGGCTGAGAAGTGCTGACTCAAGCCCTGGCGACTGGATGGAACTGGGCTGCCATTCTTGCCCAAGCCATCGATCTTTAAAAGAGGAACTTAAGAAGCTTGCTCAGCGAAACAACTGGGAATTTGAGGAATGAAAGTAAGAGAAAAAGGGAACGCGCTGAAATTAAACAGGATCTAAGATAGCCTAAATGAACCCTGTTCTTAACCTCATTGCTGAAACTTTACTGCACCGTTAGTAAACAGTGTTGGATGTCCACCGTCATGTTTACAGCTTCCAGATCTAATGACCTTTTATGACCCTGATTAAACACCCTTTATATCACAACCAGCCTGCCATGCTAATCCTTTTAAAGGGATCTTTTTATTTTAAGATAATTTTTAAAATATTTGTGTTTTGTATCTTCTTTAAATGATGACAATATTGTTATTTTTGGGTGAACTGTCTCCTTAAGTTTAATTTTCTCCTGAAATAACCATATATGGAGCTTCCAACACTGAGTTTTACTACGCATTTCCTCATCGGCATATCATTTACAGATGCATATTCACATCCACATGATGCATGTTTAACGCTACAAGACATTAGGAAAATATTAGGATACGGACTATAAATGCCATTTGAGCCGGCACATTACATCACTAAATATCACTTAGTGTCCTTATCTTGTTTTAGAAATAAATATATCAAAACATCACTAAAAGCAAAATTGTATAACATAGGAGTTATTCTCGTTTCTTTCCACTGGCCAAACAGTTTTTTTAATGGTTTTAAACAAATAAAATGTATGCATGTTTGCCTATAAGGTCACTCTAAAAAAATGCTGGATTGGTTCAAACCTAATTTGGGTCAAATATAGATCAACCCAACCAGCATTTTTTTAGAGAATAAACATATGTTTTAGGATTGTTATATATTTTTAATGGAAACAGATAAGCTTTTTTTTTTTTTTTTTGTGAAAATACAGTTCTCTGACTCATATATAAAACTTTTTTTTTTTAATAACGTTGCAAATCTTGCTGTTTGCTTTCAATTCTATGCTTCAAATACAGTGGTATAGTTCATGATGTGATGACATCACTGATCACGGTTTACAGGGGAATTATCATGCTCCTATAGCTCTGATTACAACATTACAATAATACTCTGTGCCACAGGAAAAGTGCTCAAAAGCAGCACATCCACAAATATTGATCTAAATTCATAACATTTTTGTTTGAATTCTGGATAATGAACCTGAAATTTCAGTGCTTACCTCCATTAATGAGAGTGGAATATTAAATTTAAAATGTGTATATTAATAAAATCTTACTTTTTAAAAAATTACTTCGCTCACTCCAGTAAAAGAGTGCGCACTTATTTACGCTCGGTTAATTTTTTTATAAATCCTGATATGTGAATGGAAAATTGCTTACACACATTTCAATGTGTTTTTTTGAGTTGTATACATCAGGCACCTGGTCTAAAAACACCCTGTGACTCTTAAAGGCGTGTTGCATAATTTTGGGTTGATTCACATAAATATTTGCAATCCGGTTTGACCATTTCTGCTAAGAACTGGAAAAATATAAAGAAGAACAGATCTAATGATGGATGATCAGAATTAACCATGAACCTGATTGTCAGGTCCAGTGAAAGTGTGGGAGGCACTGGATTTAAGAAATGACAATGAAGTTGACCTGGACAAACTCATTCCAACATGCCACATCATTATAATAATAGTTCAACTACTTCCTGACAGGGTGAAGCACAAGTTAACATGCACTTTACAGGATTTCCATCAGAGAAAAAAGCATATGGTTGAGTTCCCACAAGCACAGAAATATGTGGTATCGCCTGAAGCCTCTGTCTGATTCAGTCCCAACACGCATGAGAACACGCATGACATCATTAGGGGTGTCACGATTCTCCAAATCCTCGATTCGATTACATTTTCGATTCTAAGGTCACGGTTCGATTCGATTCTCGATTTTTACATTTATTTTTTTTAAGCACAGTTTGCTATGCCATTTTTAGACTAAACTTTTATGTAATATAATATATGACCTTTGTTCGCAATGTACCACACTACATTGTCCAATTTTAAACATTTATTAACAAAATAATGTTACAATAACTTCAATATCTTCAGTCAATTAGAAAGCAAAATAACCTGCCATGTAGTTTCTCTTTTGTAACTGCAGTCTCATTCACAGAAGATGACATTCAAGTTCACAACAAAACAAACACGATTTAACAGATACATCTATGTTTTCCTTGCTTTACCTC
The DNA here is from genome assembly GCA_031834385.1 of Semotilus atromaculatus. Classification (NCBI taxonomy): domain Eukaryota; kingdom Metazoa; phylum Chordata; class Actinopteri; order Cypriniformes; family Leuciscidae; genus Semotilus; species Semotilus atromaculatus. The sequence continues at coordinate 44,317,166 of JAULUF010000055.1, read as the reverse complement.
GGTCTTAAAGTAAAAACATGAAAAATATTAGTATTTAATGTAGAATTTAATTAAATGCGTGACAACATGGCAACACGCATGACATCACGTGTATGAGAACACGAACATGCATGAGAACACGCATGGCATCACGCATGAGAACACACATGAGAACACACATGAGAACATCATGTATGAGAACACGCATGACATCATGCATGAGAACACGCATGACATCGCGTATGAGAACACGCATGACATCGCGTATGAGAACACACATGACATCACGCATGAGAACACACATGACAACACGCTTGAGAACACGCATGAGAACACGCATGAGAACACGCATGAGAACACGCATGAGAACACGCATGAGAACACGCATGAGAACACGCATGAGAACACGCATGAGAACACGCATGAGAACACGCATGACATCATGTATGAGAACACGCATGAGAACACGCAAGAGAACACACGACATCACGCATGAGAACACACAACATCACGTATGATAACACGCATGAGAACATGCATGACATCACGTATGAGAACACACGACATCACGTATGAGAACACGAACATGCATGAGAACACGCATGACATCACGTATGAGAACACGAACATGCATGAGAACACGCATGACATCACGTATGAGAACACGAACATGCATGAGAACACGCATGAGAACACACATGACATCACGTATGAGAACACGAACATGCATGAGAACACGCATGACATCACGTATGAGAACACGAACATGCATGAAAACACGTATGAGAACACGCATGACATCACGTATGAGAACACGAACATGCATGAGAACACGAACGAGAACACGAACGAGAACACACATGACATCACGCATGAGAACACACAACATCACGTATGAGAACACGAACATGCATGAGAACACGCATGACATCACGTATGAGAACACGAACATGCATGAGAACACGCATGAGAACACACATGACATCACGTATGAGAACACGAACATGCATGAGAACACGCATGACATCACGTATGAGAACACGAACATGCATGAAAACACGTATGAGAACACGCATGACATCACGTATGAGAACACGAACATGCATGAGAACACGAACGAGAACACGAACGAGAACACACATGACATCACGTATGAGAATACGAACATGCATGAGAACACACATGACATCACGTATGAGAACACGAACATGCATGAGAACACGCATGACATCACGTATGAGAACACGAACATGCATGAAAACACGTATGAGAACACGCATGACATCACGTATGAGAACACGCATGAGAACACACGACATCACGTATGAGAACACGAACATGCATGAGAACACGAACGAGAACACGAACGAGAACACACATGACATCACGTATGAGAATACGAACATGCATGAGAACACACATGACATCACGTATGAGAACTCGCATGAGAACACGTATGAGAACACGAAGATGCATTAGGACACGAGAACACGCACAAGAACACGCAAACTTCTTCACATTACACAAGGGGCTTTCTATAAAACAGGGCTTTTACAACTTGTTTTGGTTTTCAAAAAGTAATCACTGCCAACTCAATATATGTTATATCGAAGCCATTCAAACAAAGGCTAAATAAATAAACAAATAAATTAACGTGATTATATAATATGTGTGTAAAAAGATTTGTTGATTGGGTGAATGATGGAAAGCTTTTATCCAGGCTTTAGTGAAGTTAGAGTTATTTACACCAGTCACTTTTTCATTTGATTGGTCTGGTAATAATAAAGCTAAAACAAAATTAAATAATAAAATGGTATGAGAATAAAAAAAAAAAAGTGTATGATATGAGGTGTATATATAAGACCACTAATGATGACTTCAAAACCACACTTCAAAATGAGTTCTTCTTTCCAGAACATGTGCTGAGTCAATTTAATAACTAGCGTCAGGAAAATACAGTACAAACTAATAAAACACTGTCAAGGCCAGGAATCATGTGTAACCGCTCAGTTTACACTGCGCTTGGACACAGTTGACTAAGTTTATGTTTCACATGATCTTAAAGATCTAGAACAAGCATGCTAAATGTAATGCAATTATGTAAATTTGTCTCTATTTGCATTTTTAATTCAACTAAAATCACAAGCATTAGAGCAGCACATGTTTCAAAGCCTCCCATGATGCACCTCATGAACAGAGCTCCAATCTTCACAAACAAGAAGCTCAAATACAGTTTTCATTTGTTTAAAATTGGACTTTTCTTTTTCTTTTGGTCACTACATAATTCCCAAAACTGCATATGTGATGTATTCTTATGGCTTTATTGGTATTCTAAAATGTTAGAAAAGGTAATAAATAATAATAATAATGAGTAAGAGTGTCCAAACTTCTGACAGCCTGATTTTTCCATGTCTAAAAAAACCAGGAACACGAACATTCATTCATCGAGTTAAATGGTAGGCAAGGATTTTTCCTCACGCGTGTTTACTGAGGAAATGTGGGAAATGTTCTCATCAACAGCAAACACACACACACACACACACACACACACACACACACACAAAGAGAGAGAGAGAGAGAGAGAGAGAGAGAGAGATAGAGAGAGAGAGAGAGAGAGAGAGAGAGAGAGAGAGAGAGAGAGAGAGAGAGAGAGAGAGAGAGAAGTTAAAGCATGGATATAAATAAATGAGCCAGAACCGATTCTGAAGTGAGGGATCTTACCTACAGTCCTTCTTCCCATGACAACATGATTCCCTCACGCGCCAAAAACAGTCGTGTACATCAGGTTGTCTTAAAGAGACAGCTTTAGGTGTTCATCGGAGCCTAGATAACCCGTATATCTCTCTCTCTCTGTGTGTGTGTGTGTCAGATCTGTCGTGCCACTTCTCCATATCCACACGAAAAGCAGGTTTTGCAATATCCTCTGAGGTTTGGGAAGCTTCCTCTCCAAGAGTTGCGCAATGAAAGGCGGAGAGAAAGATCTCACTGAAACTTAATCATTTTATCACGTTGACTAAAACTGCTTCTTTTTAAACGATCTAACAGTGTTTCTAGAGTGTTGAGGTAGTGCAGTAAACTTGAGCCCGATCCCGGTCCGAGAACGCGCTGTGCAGTGACAGCCTGAGTCCTGCAGAGAGCGGAAGAGTTCCGTTCAGGGAGTGAACATGTCTAAACCTATTGCTCTTATTCTATTGCACCATTTATTGCCAAAGCAATGAAACGCTGAACAGAGTAAACTACAGTGAACAATATAAAATACAATGATTTACATTTACATTTCTTCCAAATGCATAAAAATGGTCACTCCATTGGTTTATATAAAAATTCTGTGAATATAAACTATAAAATACAATGAACAGTAGCGCAAATAAACAAGTAATATAAACAAATTAAGAAGTAAAAATACATTTACATTTGTGCATTTTGCAGAAATGCAAATGCACAACTTTCATGTTTTCATTTGTTTATATTAAATACAGTGCATATAAAATATAAAATAAAATGAACAATAGTGCAAATAAACAAGTATTATAAACATACAAAGAAGTGAAAAATAAAACGTGCAATAAAACAAAAATGCAATTAACAAAAGGGAATACTGGAAGTAAGTAATGTTAATGAAACAAACAATTAAAAAGATTAAGTAAATATACCCACTAAACATTGGACGTCGGAAAGACGTGGAGATCATGTCAATATTGGGTCCGTCGGTACATGACCAATTCTGGACATCTATTCGACGTCCAAACTAGGTCTACTATTTGGACGTCCAACCATGACCCAACTTGGACGTCATATTGACGTTCAACCTTTGGCTTTAAACCGGGCAATTTTTTGGGACGTTATTTGGACGTCTATGACAGGTGCAGGGAATTTATATGATTGATATGTAATGTATTTATATTATTCAAATATCAACATTGTTTTTATCAACATGATTAATACATATGAATACAGATTAGTTATAATTATTTATATATTTTCTATTACAATACAATACATACATTAAACATTTTCCAAAAAGTCCATTTGATCATCTCAGCAGAAGGTGATAACTGGAGACGCATACAAAGGTTTAATGCATTCCCTGTTAAAACTACATGCATTTCCTGTTAAAACTACATGCTACATGCTTTCGCGAATCGCGAACGACCCATCATCACTAACAGCTAACGCTCATGAATTGCGAACGACCCATCATAACGCATAGTCGGAAAGGACAGTATGTATATCCTTCGTTTTGCTATACATTGCACTTTCCAGTTACATTGAAAGCACCTAATATTGTTACACTGTTCTACTTGAAGTATACAGCATTTTTTCAGTAATTTTTGTTTGTTTTATTTGCACTACAAAGAGTGTATGTATTTGTTATTTCTTTTTGGTATATTGCTTAACAAGCTTAATTTAATTTTGCCCAGTTGTGGCCTGTTGAGGCCCAATAAATATCAAAAGTTCCAAAACATGTATTGTGTTATTTGCATTGATCCACTATTATAAACATGATATCTACACACATGGCATTTGATTGGAGGCTAGTCTCACTTTGTCCCACAGCAACATTTTTGTTTTAGATGTGTGTACAATGTTTAATTTTTCTGTTAATAATGTATTGTATTAAGTGTCCATTTCATTATAATATTCAGATTGATCATAAATAATTGAACATGCACATGTATTTTAAGTTCCGTTAAAGAGGGGTAGAGGTGGGGTCACATTTGAGCATTTAAAATTTTATTTTATTTGAAAGTAACGCAATAGTTACTTTCTTAAGTAACTAGTTACTTTTAAAATTTGTAACTGAGTAACTAATTTAGTTACTTTTTGGAAGAAGTAACTAGTAACTGTAACTAATTACTTTTTAAACGTAACTTGCCCAACACTGGCCAATAGTGAGCCTGCTTGTGACGTAGCACTACGCTATCACACTACGTTAACTGACGAGGCCCACAGAGAAGGAAATTAGTAGTTGAAATAAAGTCGTTATTTTTGTTTGTTTTTGCGTACAAAAAGTATTCTCGTCGCTTAATAAACTGAAGATTGAGCCACTGTAGTCACTTGGACTATTCTAACGATGTCTTTAATAACTTTTCGGGGGAACAAGTTTCAGTCCCTCAGAAGCCTATGGAGGAGTGATCCAGCTCTCAGATTTAATCAAAAATATCTTAATTCGTGTTCCGAAGATGAACGAAAGTCTTACGGGGTTGGAACAACATGAGGGAGAGTAATTACTGACAGAATTTTCATTTTTGGGTGAACTAACCCTTTAAGGGAAAGATCCATCATTCAGCAAACATGGAATGTTACTTTGGAAGTTCTCTGAACGTTCTGAAACAGGTAGCAACATTTAAAAACGCTCCATCAACAATGTATAAATAACTTTGCGAGAAACGTTCCCTGTTCGCTGGGAAGAGAAATAAACTCCTTCACTGAGTCCATTAACGCTTTAATATCCATGAAGATGCTTTATATCATGAACCTGTTCTGAGTTTCAGGACTATAAAAATTGTGACCAAAAATTTGAGGTAATAAGAAGAAATACGATATGGTTCTATAGGATGGATGACTAGTAATTTCCTACTTAATTCAGAAAAAAACAGAGATTCCAATTATTGGACAAAAAACGTCCTCACGTAATAACCTAGAATACTGTCTAACTTGATGGCTGCTCTGTTAAGTCTTCCTCGTCGGTTAGGAACCTGTGTGTGTGTGTGTGTGTGTGTGTGTGTGTGTGTGTGTGTGTGTGCGTGCGTGCAAATATATATCTAAATTATACAAAAATATATCTAAATTACGCCATATGCTCTCAGTGACATCGAGACTAGATTATTGTAATACTCTACTGGGTGGTTGCCCTGCACGCTTATAATAAACAAACTACAGCTAGTTCAAAACGACCATATTAGCCTGGTTCTGTCAACACTGCATTGTTGGGACTGAGTTTTACCGCAGTCCGCCTGATCCAGATCTGATGAAGGACCTGCACACGCACACACACACACACACACACACTCACACTCTCACACACACACGCACACACACACACACACACACACACACACACACACACACACACACACTCACACACACACACTCCGGATCTGATGAAGGGCCTCCCTCACTTTACATCTGTACAGAAAAAACATTGTCAAAATAGTTCCGGTTCACATGGCTGCGCGGAAGCAATAATTAATTCTGTATTATAAATGTTTAAGGCCAGACAAGTCATTTGTTGATCTCAATTTGTAGAGAAAGACACACGCCTGCGCATATATTCAAACACGCATGTCTATACTAAACACGTAATATTCACGTGCGCACCATCAGCGGTCTCACAGGTTTGCCTTTTTGAAGCTTGGGTTAGAGAAAGGATGTAAATATAAATATTTACATATATTTTTTTCTTCTTCAAGGCTTTGGAACCTGTTTCAAGGTTTGCGTTCTCGAGCACCAGGAACTTTTTTGTGCAAATGAGCACATTAAGGGTTTTATGTAGAGCGGTGTGTGTTAGCGGCGCTAAGTTAATAACTAATGATCTTTACAACGGAAGTGAATCAATCAAACCTAACTTTATCTGGACAATAACTTTATTCTAGATCTGCTGTAAAGCCAAACAATCTCTGCTACTGTAATCTCCTGTTATCACTGTAAAGCTGCTTCGAAAGTCCATATTGTTCAAGGCGCTGTATAACTATGACTTACGCTGTCACTGACTTGACTAATTCTATTCTCAACTTTAAGTAAATGAGGATCATTGATGAATGTACATCCAGTCAGATGTTGATCCACAGAAGCTCTCAGACCATCTGAATAAATGATCAGTTCTGATAAAACACACACACTCATTCTCACATCCATCTTGATTTTCATTCAAATTATCATGCGGATTCAGTTTGCATTAAATTAGAGAGGAATGCCAAATAGAAATGTTTTTCCACGTTGACCCCAAATATAAACTGGTTTAGTCCACTAGAGTGCACTGTCTTCCTTCTGTTATTGCTCACTGTGTTCTTGCTGAACACACACCGTGGGCATTGACACACACCGTGGGCAATATGACACACACACACCGAACCCGTCAGGAGGAAAACTAGATCAGAAAACAGCAGTATCTGGTTCAACAAAGGGTTAATACTTTACTCTGATCTCGTGTGTCTTTTTGTGCTTGTTTTCAGTCACTATAGGATAAGAATGTTAAACGATTGAAAGTTTATGCATACAAGCATTCTATAAAAAAGAGTTTATTTTTAAACAAGAAGAGACAGAATTCAGAGAGGTCTTTACAGGATATAATATCCATACACTGGTATTAATAACCTCTCAGAACTTCATCAGGCAAAACAATTTATATTTTATATATATATATATACATAATATACACACACACACAATAGAGCTAAAGACACACCTTAAGAAAAATGTGCTTTTCACTACTCCTATAGTGTTGTTTCAACGTAAAGGCTTCGTAGAAACTCACACGACGAAGATTAATAAACCGGAACTGGCTTTACTAATAAACTCAATAATGACGACAACGTGTAAACGCCACGAGAACCGACAACACAATAAACATACCGGGGGATATTCATACACAGAGTCACTAAATCACCATAGAAACAAAAGAGTACTAATACAGACATGACAGAAACTGAACATAACCGTGACAAGTGTATGATTGCAGGAAAAATATATATGTTTGTATTGAACATTGGTGGAGCAACAGATTTTGTGTGAAAATAAATCATAAAAGTGGTTAGTTTTGTTTAAAAATCTTATAAATGTATAAAGTTATGAGGGGTCTTTGACTGCAGAGACTCACAGTATTGATATTTCAGCTATACTTCTATAGATACTTCAGCTATACTTCTATAGATACTTCAGCTATACTTCTATAGATACTTCTATAGATAATTCTATAGATACTTCAGCTATACTTCTATAGATACTTCAATAGATACTTCAGCTATACTTCTATAGATACTTCAATAGATACTTCAGCTATACTTCTATAGATACTTCAGCTATACTTCTATAGATACTTCAGCTATACTTCTATAGATACTTCTATAGATAATTCTATAGATACTTCAGCTATACTTCTATAGATACTTCAATAGATACTTCAGCTATACTTCTATAGATACTTCAATAGATACTTCAGCTATACTTCTATAGATACTTCAGCTATACTTCTATAGATACTTCAGCTATACTTCTATAGATACTTCTATAGATACTTCAGCTATACTTCTATAGATACTTCAGCTATACTTCTATAGATACTTCAGCTATACTTCTATAGATACTTCAGCTATACTTCTATAGATACTTCTATAGACTCTTCAGCTATACTTCTATAGAAACGTCAGCTATACTTCTATAGATACTTCAGCTATACTTCTATAGATACTTCAGCTATACTTCTATATAAACTTCTGCTATACTTCTATAGAAACTTCAGCTATACTTCTATAGATACTTCTATAGAAACTTCAGCTATACTTCTATAGACTCTTCAGCTATACTTCTATAGATACTTCAGCTATACTTCTATAGATACTTCAGCTATACTTCTATAGATGCTTCTATAGATACTTCAGCTATTCTTCTATAGTCAAGTCAAGTCAAGTCACCTTTATTTATATAGCGCTTTTTACAATGCAAATTGTTTCAAAGCAGCTTTACAGAGATAACAGGAAAACAATGTTGTAATAGTATTGTTAAATTCAAAATTAAATGTTAAATGTCCCCAACTAAGCAAGCCAAAAGCCAATGGCGACAAAGGCGAAGAGAGGTGAAAAAGGCAACAGTGGCAAGGAACCAAAACTCCATCAGATGACAGAATGGAGAAAAAAACCTTGGGAGAACCCAGGCTCAGTCAGGGGGCCAGTCCTCCGTTGGCCAACGAACGAACAGTGTATGATTATGAGTTAGGCAGCATAATGTCAGGAGTCAGATGTGATCAGAACTTTCACGATATTTATCCAGTTCATCTGGTTGGGTTGGGTCATCCGGCCGGTGAGGAGATGACTGTGTTGGGGTGTTCATGGGCCTTCACAGTGTTGATGGGGCTGGCTCATCAGGGATGCGTTGTCGTCGTGTCCATGTGATGGTCCTTCCTCAGATCTGGATATGGCCTGGATCCGGCGGTTCGCGGTAAACCTCGGGATAAGCAGAGAGACTAATATTAGCGTAGACGCCATCCTTCTTATGATGTACAAAGTACATCAGGAATTATGGGAAGTGTTCCCGGTTCCAGCTGATCTAAACTATGCAGCCTAACATTGAATTATAGAAATCTATAATGTGTTATGTGTATGCTAAGCCAAAGAGATGTGTTTTTAGTCTAGATTTAAACTGACAGACTGTATCTGCTTCCCGGACTGTGTTAGGAAGGTTGTTCCAAAGTTTTGGTGCTAAATAGGAAAAGGATCTACCGCCAGCAGTCGATTTTGATATTCTAGGTATTATCAATTGGCCAGAATTTTGAGATCGCAATAGACGTGAAGGACTATATTGCGTTAAGAGCTCGCTCAAGTACTGGGGAGCTAAACCATTTAGTGCTTTGTAAGTAATCAGCATTATTTTAAAATTTATACAATGTTTAATAGGCAGCCAATGCAGTGTTGACAGAACCGGGCTAATATGGTCATACTTCCTGGTTCTGGTAAGAACTCTAGCGGCTGCGTTTTGAACTAGCTGTAGTTTGTTTATTAAGCGTGCAGGGCAACCACCCAGTAGAGCATTACAATAATCTAGCCTTGATGTCATGAATGCATGAACTAATTGTTCCGCATTTGTCAGTGAGAGCATATGACGTAATTTAGATATATTTTTAAGATGGAAAAATGCGGTTTTACAGATACTAGACACGTGACTTTCAAATGAAAGATTGGTATCAAAGAGCACACCCAGGTTCCTAACTGACGACGAAGACTTAACAGAGCAGCCATCGATTGTTAGACAATATTCTGGGTTATTACGTGTGGCAGTTTTTTGTCCAATGATTAGAATCTCTGTTTTTTCAGAATTTAGTAATAGGAAATTACTGGTTATCCAATTTTTTATATCAGCTATGCATTCCGTTAATTTTGAGAATTGGTAAGTTTCGTGAGGTTTTGAAGAAATATACAGCTGAGTATCATCAGCATAACAGTGGAAGCTAATTCCATATTCCTAATGATATATCCTAATGGTAGCATGTACAGAGTGAACAGCAGCTGTCCTAGTACTGAGCCTTGTGGTACGCCATACTGAACTTGTGATCGATAAGACATCTCTTCATTTACTGCTACAAACTGAAAACGGTCAGATAAGTATGATTTAAACCATGCTAGTGCAATTCCACTAATGCCAACATAGTTTTCTAGTCTATTTAAAAGAATGTTGTGGTCGATAGTATCAAATGCAGCACTAAGATCAAGTAACACTAATAGAGAGATACAACCACGATCGGATGATAAGAGCAAATCATTTGTGACTTTAATGAGAGCAGTCTCAGTACTATGGTACGGTCTAAATCCGGACTGAAAATCCTCGCAGATATTATTTCTTTCTAAAAAGGAACACAGTTGTGATGATACTGCTTTTTCTAGTATCTTTGACAGAAAAGGCAGATTCGAGATTGGCCTGTAATTGACTAATTCTGTCGGATCAAGTTGCGTTTTTTTAACAAGCGGTTTAATCATAGCCAACTTAAAGGTTTTTGGTACGTATCCTAGAGACAAAGATGAATTAATGATATTTAGAAGAGGATCTATGACCTCTGGAAGCATCTCTTTCAGTAGCTTAGTCGGTATAGGGTCTAGCATACAAGTTGTCGATTTAGATGAATTAACAAATTTGCAAAATTCTTCCTCTCCTATAGCAACAAATGAATCAAAATGTTCCTCACGGAGACTACAATGCACTCCCTGATGCGCTACTGTAGTAGACGGTTGCATAGTTATAATTTTGTCCCTGATATTATAGATCTTATAAGTGAAGAAGTTCATAAAGTCATTACTGCTGTGTTTCTTGGAAACTTCTGGGCTTGAAGCTTTCTTTTTCGTTAGTTTAGCCACTTGTTCAAATAAATACCTAGGATTATGTTTATTTTCTTCTAATAGGGTTGAAAATAAATCCGTTCTAGCATCTTTTAATGCCTCTCTGTATAGAAACTTCAGCTATACTTCTATAGATACTTCAGCTATACTTCTATAGATACTTCAAGGTCAAGGTCAGGTCAAGTTTATTTCTATAGAGCCTTAAAACAACACGAATGTTGACCAAAGTGCTTCACAATCTCAGCACAGCTGCACATACAGGTAGACCATAACATAGAGAATTTAAACCAAAAAACACATAAAAGGCAAAGAATAAAATAAGAACCTAGTAACAACATTAAAAAGGACAAGTTACATAAGAGATAAGACAAGTTGAGATAATAGAAAAAAATGGTAACAATCCGAGGACATTATTTAATATTATAAATACAGTTTTAAATCCTCCGATATGAAATCTCAATCCGACCCCATTGGTATGTGAGAATTTTCTTAGTTCATTTAAAACAAAGATTGAGAATCTCAGAGGAATTATCCCACAAATGAATAATGACTTGTTAAACCCTTTTAAACAGACTACAGTTTTTAATCAATTTGAACGTATTACTTTTCAGCGGCTGCGGAAAATTGTAAGCAATCTGAAACCTACCAGGTCAGCGATAGACATGGTCCCTCCTTGGTTCCTGAAAGAAAACTTTGAGGTTGTTGGACCTAGTATTCTTCAGATTGTGAATAAAAGTTTTGATACAGGTATTTTTCCTAACATACCGAAACAGGCTTTTGTGCAACCCGTGTTAAAAAAAAACTAATTTAGATCCAACTGACTTGAATCATTTTAGACCGGTCTCGCATCTCTCATTTATGTCAATTTTTTTTAGAAAAAGTGGTGCTTAATCAATTACAGGTTTATTTAGAACAGAATAAGATTGGTGAAGTTTACCAGTCTGGTTTTAAGAGGCTTCATTCTACAGAGACTGCCCTTGTAAAAGTGTTTAATGATTTATTGATGACAGTGGATTCTGGTGATTCAGCAGTGTTAGTTTTATTAGATTTAACCGCAGCCTTTGACACAATAGACCACGGTGTTGCTGTCGCGGCTAGAAGAATATGTAGGGATTCAGGGGGAGGCCCTAAATTGGTTTAGGTCATACCTGACTGAAAGAAGCATGGCAGTGAAATTTGGTCAGTATATACTTACCATTAATAAACGGAAGTTGCCTGGAGCCTTTAATGTCCTGCCTGTCTGAACTTAAATCATGGTTGGCCTCTAACTTTCTAAATGAAAATAAGACTGAGATTGTAATATGCGGGTCCAGAAAAACAAGGAGCTCCGCTGAGTTAAATTTCGGTATTCCCTTCTGTAACGTTGGCAGGCCCCAAATGAAATCTAAATCATCAGGTATGTATGTATGTATATATATATATATAAAAAAATAAAATTAGTTTGGGCGCCAGACAAGCTTAAACTTGTCAAATGTTTTTCCTCAAAAAATATATTTTTAAGCCACCGGTTACGAATAAACAGAATCAGAATCACACAAAAAAAACTCAGTTTCACAGTTATATTTTCACACTTTTCAAAGAAATCAGTCCAAACAAATCTCAGCTCTACAATAAGTAAAGAATCAAAACAAACTCAACACACCCCCCCAAATAACTTTGGTTGCAGTTCAAAATCCTGCAGTCTTTACACCACTGTTTTTTTAATTGGAAAAATAAGTAAAAAAAAAAAAAAAAAAAATACATTAAATCAAACTAGCAATGAAACCAACAGTTTAAACATAACGAAACACTTCACTGTATTATACAGACACGAATTACGTGGTGAAAGTGGTTGCGTGAATGTTTGGTTGTCTGGAAGACGGTGCGTGCGGGCGTGTGTGTGTGTGTGTGTGTGTGTGAGTGTGTGTAAGGGTGTTGGCCGATAATGGCAGGAAGGAAAGTTTTCGAAGTGAGGGTAAAAACAGGGATTAACCTGGAGAACTTGCTCACTCGTCAGCCTCAAAGTCGACAAGCTTCGCTGTGCAGCCGGTGTCCAGAGGTGCAATCGCTAGGCAACTCACGCTCACTCTGGAGAACTTGCTCAATCGTCAGCCTCAAAGTCGACAAGCTTCGCTGTGCAGCCGGTGTCCAGAGGTGCAGCGCACCCTCAGTGCCAATCGCTAGGCCACTCACGCTCACTCTGGATCCACGCACAGCCCAAACACAGCGTCTCGCGTTTCACTGACTGTGGATTCGTCTCAGGTAACCCGTTCCTTTTTTTTCTTTTTTCCTCTTACAACTCCACCTTATATACTCGTTTCCTCACTTCCGGATAATTAATTTCCCTCCTCCCTCCAGTCACGCAACTTACGTTTTTTTTTTCCGAACCGCCACACTCTCCCCCCCTGGAGAAAACAACCCAAGGTTGTAGGATAAAAAGTGTGACTTAAAATCCCAAGAACTCTTCATCTTCTTCTGACGATTCTTGGAATATTTCAAGGAGTCTTTTCCTCTCCTGACTTTCCAACTCCTCGGCTGTGGGGTAACATGCTTTTAAATTACTCACATGCACATTACGCACATCTTCCCCAGTGGTCTCCAATGCCACTTGATAATTTATTGGTCCCTGTTGTATCCGATAAGGACCCTTCCATCGTTGTGCAAGTTTTGCACTGAAGTGGTGTTGGGCACTAGATTGGGGGAAATTCCTTAGCCACACACGGTCCTTTTCTTTAAAAGAGGCATCACGTCGGTTCTTATTGTAGCTCCGTAGTTGTCTTTTCTGTGCCTTTTGGCAGCACTCTTTCACCTTAGCTTGAAGTTGAACTAGATGACTGACCACATCATAGGAAGGTAAATCGGGAGAGATGTTCTTGCCACGCAACAGTTTGTCCATGGGACCTTGCAATTTCCTCCCCAAGTGAAGCTCGGCTGGGGTCATGCCGATGGACTCCTGGACAGCTGAATTGACTGCAAATCGTAGTTCAGGCAAGTACTGATCCCATTTCCTGTGGTTATCTTCTACATAAGCCGCCATCATGTACTTTAGGTTACGATTTATTCTCTCTGTCATATTCGTTTGTGGGTGGTAAGCAGTAGTGAGTTTCTGTGTGACGCCCCATTTACCACATATCTCCTTGAATACAGCAGAAAGGAACTGAGAACCTCTATCAGACAGGATAAAGTCAGGAACCCCCCATCGAGTCAGAATCTCTCTCCTGAAAAGTGCTGCAACAGTCTCTGCACGGGCATTCCGCATAGGAAACAGCTCCACCCAGCGGGTAAAATAGTCCACAAAGACAAGAAGGTACTCATTCTGATGGGTGCTGCGGGGCATTGGTCCCATGATGTCTACCCCTAGCATTTCGTTGGGATGTGATGTACTGACTTGTTGTATTTTTCCCGCAGGTTTACGGTTTTCCCCTTTGAGTGTTTGGCATGTAACACATCTTTTGACATGATTCTTCACATTCGTCCACATCCCAGGCCAAAATGCAATATCATGCAGCCTCTGGTAAGTCTTGTAAATACCCATGTGCCCACTCAAAGGATTTGAATGATAGTGGTTGAGAACGGTAGAAATTAGACTGTTGGGAAGGTACACCCGATAATGGAGTTGGCCACTCTTCAGCTGAGTTGTGTGGTACAATTTATCCTCTACTACCTCGTATTGATTTTTCAGCTGATCATCTCCTGCCAGTGTTTGGAATAGTTTTGTGATTACAGGGTCCTTGTGCTGCTCCTCCCAGATGGCAGCGGCAGTGATTGGAAGGTCTGACTCCTCCGTTTGCCTGACATATAAGCTACAACCAGGTTGGATGTGGATCCGAGAAAGAGCATCTGGTGCTACATTCAGCCTTCCTTTACGATACTCAATTACAAAATCAAACTTCTGCAATCTGAGAACCCATCTAATGAGACAACTGGTGGTTTTTGTAGAGCCAGTACCCATTGCAGGGCGGAGTGATCAGTCACAACCGTGAATAGTTTAGGCTCTAGGTAATGTTGCCATCTTTCCAGAGCCCAGATGACGGCAAGGCATTCTTTCTCTGTCGCAGAGTAGTTGGTTTCCGCTTTGCTCAGAGATCTACTGGCGTACGCAATCACCCGCTCTGAGCCCTGGTCCTTCCGCTGTGTCAACACCGCACCTAGTCCGGTGTCACTGGCATCCGTGTATACAATAAATGGAAGTTCAAGGTTGGGATGACCAAGTATGGGAGGTGAGGTAAGGTAGGCTTTTAGCTGTTCAAAAGCTCGTTGACATTGGGATGACCAATGAAATGCACTACCCTTTTTTTTCAAGGAATTGATGGGCTCAGCGATCCTCGAGAAATTTGGGACGTAACATAATTTTTTTATGTTAAAGAACGTGTTAAAATCTTGGGTGTTTACATTGACAGCTCTTTGAAGCTAAATGCACCGATAAACCATGTGGTGAAAACAAGTTTCTTTCACTTAAGAAACTTGGCTAAGGTTTGACGTATAAGAGCCTTGAAATTGCTATTCATGCGCTTATATATCGTCAAGACTTGATTATTGTAACTCTTTATATAAGGGTATTAGTCAAGCTTCTATTCTACGACTGCAAAAGGTCCAAAATGCGGCAGCGAGATTATTATTGAATATTAAAAAACGAGAACACATCACGCTATCTTTGATCGCTCTACATTGGCTTCCTGTACAATATAGAATTGATTTTAAACTTTTTTACAGGTGTATAAATCACTCCATGACCTTACAATGACTTACTTATCAGCTCTGTTAATGGAGTATAAATCAGGAAGAACATTGAGATCATCAATTCAAAAGTTGCTGAAAATTCCACGGACTAAATTAAGTCAGAAAGGGGATCGGGCATTTTCAGTAGTAGCGCCAAGACTTTGGAATAGCTTGCCATCATATGTTAGGGATGCTGACTCTGTACATGTTTTTAAAGTACGACTTAAGACATATCTGTTTGCCATGGCTTATCCATCTTAAATGTTTTTATTTTGTTTTTTATTCTATTACTATTGTAGTATGCTTTTATTTTTATTTTCAGTGAGAATGTAAAGCACATTGGTCAACTTGTGTTGTTTTAATAGTGCTATATAAATAAAGGTGACATTGACATTGACAAGTTACATGATCTTTACAGAAATACATACAGCATTTAGAAGCATTTTAATGTGCTTGTCCAAAAAGGTACGTTTTAATCGATGTTTTAAAAACTTTTAACATAGGGGAAACTCTAATTGATAGTGGGAGTGTATTCCATAGTTTTGGCACATAAACTGAGAAAGACCTCAGCTATACTTCTATAGATACTTCAGCTATAGTTTTATAGATACTTCACCTATAGTTTTATAGATACTTCACCTATAGTTTTTATAGATACTTCTATAGATACTTCAGCTATAGTTTTATAGATACTTCACCTATAGTTTTATAGATACTTCAGCTATAGTTTTATAGATAATTCTATAGATACTTCAGCTATAGTTTTTAATAATGTCTAAGGTAATACTTGTTCAAAACAATCACTAAGCAAAGTTTGCACTATTTTCTGTTTATTTTTATAAATAAAATAAAAAATTTTTGTTCAATAAATAAACTGTCATTAAAATATGTTATTATTTAACAGAATTTTTTTTTTAAATGAAAGATTCTGAAAGTATTGAAGGAGATCCTATAATAATTTAATATAGATTTACAGTAGTAACAATAAATTATATTTTATTATATGATTTGATTTAATATCATATTTTTATATAAGATGATATCATTATAAATAAGATGATTTATCTCTAAGGTGGACACCCAACATAATATATGAGATTCACCATGTCGACAAAGTCCACCAGCTGGTTATTATCATGTTAATTATTGTCTTTTACCCCAATTACCATACTTTGACATAATCTTCAGTTATTGAAACATCATTAAGAAGATCTTCGTTTCAAAATATATTCAAAAGTATAATTTCCAAATTTTAATTTGCTACCTAAATCTACTAAAATAAAACATCTTCATGTCTGCGATGGTGTCAGGGATCAGACTAACCTCCACATGCATTGTTAAAAACGGATGTTTTGGGAAGTGTGTGTTTGAGGAGAACAAAACAGCCCCACTGTGCCCTATACACACACATATAGGCCTAACTGAGAAACTAGTTCATTGAATATATATATATATATATATATATATACATATATATATACAGTATATATGAAGAGTTCAGATGCAAAAGCCTCTAAGTGCCATTTGAAATTTTCTTCTAGAATGATAATTTTTATCAAGCTCGTATATTTAAGTTCAGTAATTTCACTTAAATGACAATTAATAGGTAATATTCATTGCCATTTAAGTGAAATTACTGAACTTAAATATACAAGCTTGATAAAAATTATCATTCTAGAAGAAAATTTCAAATGGCACTTAGAGGCTTTTGCATCTGAACTCTTCATATGTATATATATACAGTATATATATTCCCTTTCTTCTGCACTGGTGTGCGCTCATCTCTGCATCGCAGCCACATCTGTAAAGCTATTACATGTTTACTGGCACTTTCTGTGTTTTGGATGCAAAGGCGACAAAAAGATCACCACAAAAAAATGCTGTAAAGAGCACCAGAATATAATATGATATCTTCGCAGAAGTGGCGATTGCTCAAAACCACATGCAAAATTTGGACAAGATTATGAATTTCGGCTACTTTTCAAATCACACAGAATGTTGAATATACATTTTTATCTTACAGTTACTGTAAATCCGGCCTCTAGTTCATAGACGCCAGAGGAGAACTGGCCCCCGACTGAGCCTGGGTTCTCCCAAGGTTTTTTTTCTTCTCCATTAGGTCACTTGATGGAGTTTTTGGACACCATTGGGTCACCTGATGGAGTTTTTCGGTTCCTTGCCACTGTTGCCTTTGGCTTGCTCAGTTGGGGATATTCAAATTAATTAACCAATCATTAATACCATTGATCAGTCCTACCAAACGTGGAGGTCGAACATTGTTATGTTGTTTTGATTGATACTGTGAAACTGCTTTGGTGCAATCTATGTTGTGAAAAGCGCTATATAAATATACTTGACTTGAATGGGAATGACAGGAATGCAAAGAAATTCAACAGTCACAGAACAGAGAATAAAATAAAATAAAAGAATAATTATTAAATGTTTTATTTCTATCACTAGAGGGGCCAATTTCACATATTTGTGTGTTCATTAGAAACTGGTTTCAGAACAGCATTCTGTGCTCATATTATTCTACTGTATAAAACAGGCTGAATATGAGTTAGGGTTAGATGAACATGAGTTAGGGTTAGATGAACATGAGTTGGGTTAGATGAACATGAGTTAGGGTTAGATGAACATGAGTTGGGTTAGATGAACATGAGTTAGGGTTAGATGAACACGAGTTAGGGTTAGATGAACATGAGTTAGGGTTAGATGAACATGAGTTAGGGTTAGATGAACATGAGTTAGGGTTAGATGAACATGAGTTAGGGTTAGATGAACATGAGTTAGGTTAGATGAACATGAGTTAGGGTTAGATGAACATGAGTTAGGGTTAGATGAACATGAGTTAGGTTATATGAACATGAGTTAGGATTAGATGAACATGAGTTAAGGGTTAGATGAACATGAGTTAGGGTTAGATGAAGATGAGTTGGGTTAGATGAACATGAGTTAGGGTTAGATGAACATGAGTTAGGGTTAGATGAAGATGAGTTGGGTTAGATGAACATGAGTTAGGGTTAGATGAACATGAGTTAGGGTTAGATGAAGATGAGTTAGGGTTAGATGAACATGAGTTAGGGTTAGATGAACATGAGTTAGGTTAGATGAACATGAGTTAGGTTAGATGAACATGAGTTAGGTTAGATGAACATGAGTTAGGGTTAGATGAACATGAGTTAGGGTTAGATGAACATGAGTTAGGTTAGATGAACATGAGTTAGGTTAGATGAACATGAGTTAGGGTTAGATGAACATGAGTTAGGGTTAGATGAACATGAGTTAGGGTTAGATGAACATGAGTTAGGGTTAGATGAACATGAGTTAGGGTTAGATGAACATGAGTTGGGTTAGATGAACATGAGTTAGGGTTAGATGAACATGAGTTAGGGTTAGATGAACATGAGTTAGGTTAGATGAACATGAGTTAGGGTTAGATGAACATGAGTTAGGGTTAGATGAACATGAGTTAGGGTTAGATGAACATGAGTTAGGGTTAGATGAACATGAGTTAGGGTTAGATGAACATGAGTTAGGGTTAGATGAACATGAGTTAGGTTAGACGAACATGAGTTAGGGTTAGATGAACATGAGTTAGGGTTAGATGAACATGAGTTAAGGGTTAGATGAACATGAGTTAGGGTTAGATGAAGATGAGTTAGGGTTAGATGAACATGAGTTAGGGTTAGATGAACATGAGTTATGGTTAGATGAACATGAGTTAGGGTTAGATGAACATGAGTTAGGGTTAGATGAACATGAGTTAGGGTTAGATGAACATGAGTTAGGGTTAGATGAACATGAGTTAGCTTCAGCCCTGATTAAACATCCTGTTTAATTCCTGATTTAACAAGAATAAAAAAAAATTGCATTATATTCTAATTCTAAATGCATAACTTATTACTGTTAGAGGAAAAGAGAAGTGCATTATCTCCTACGACCACAAGAGGGCACAATCTTCCTTTATTGGAATGAAATGACATTCACTATTTAAAGTGCATTCACTTTTTAAACAATTCTTCTTAAATAAAATATAATTCCCTTAAAGTACATAAAACTGTATACACACACACACACACACACACACACACACACACACACACACACACACACACACACACACACACATACACACACAAACACACACACACACACACACACACACATACACTCACTTACTCTCACACACACACACACACACACACACACACTAAGACGCCGCCGTTCTCTATAAACAGACTTTAAACTGAACCTGTGATAAACGCATGCTGGCGTTCACATGCGTATTAAGAACTGATTCTATAGTTATGTGCGTTTGAATATATGTGTGCAGGTTTGTAATTCCCTACAAACCATGTCTAAAAAAAAAATACTTGTCTTGCGGCTTGCCTATAAATTTGGCTCAGAATTTTATTTTATTTGATCACTTCGGGGTCGGTACACGAACCGAATTCCCCACAGCGCTTTATCTGTTGAGTGGGAAAGCAACATGACATCATGACTTTGCGTAAACATACACGCCACTTTCAAATCAAGTGGCGTGTTATCTATACGCATTTTCAGCTATCCGCGTGTATGTCCACGCCGCGTGTATGTCTACGCTGCGTGTATGTCCACGCCGCGTGTATGTCTACGCCGCGTGTATGTCCACGCCGCGTGTATGTGTATGCCGTTAAATTTCCGAGCGAAACTAAGCTAAATGAATATCTACATCTGGGGAGCGATATTTTTTTTCCTAGGATGGTAGGGGAAGAGTCATAAATGCTAATAACCCAAGTGACGGGTAGGTTTAGGGACGTCGTTGGGGTAGGTCATATATTTATATATAGTAATGTAACGTTAACTCAATGGCGTTGATAAACACGCTGAAAAGCGATTATGCGTGTTGATAGCACGCCAAAAAATGGAAATACGAATTGGCGTGTCATACATATGCTATTTCATGAGATCAGTCTGGGGAAAGGGATCCTCCATAGGGAGAGGCTAGTTGGCCCGTCAGCACTGCACTGTCATCGGGTCTGGTGTGTGTGTGTGTGTGTGTGTGTGTGTGTGTGTGTGTGTGTGTGTGTGTCCAGGCGAAGCTCCTCGTCAGATCTGGATACGGCCTGGATCCGGCAGGCTGTGGGAAAACCTCGGGATAAACAAAGACACTAATATTAGCGTAGATGCCATTCTTCTTATGATGTAACGAGTACATCAGGGTTTAAGGGAAGTGTTCCCAGTTCCGGCTGACCTAATCTATGCAGCCTAACATTGAGTTATAGAAGTCTATAATGTATTATCTGTATGCTAAACACCAACGAGCAAACACAACGTTTCTTTGGGAAACACAAGCGTTTGGCCAATGAACGCCATTTTTATTTTCTTCAGGAGAATTTTCAGGAGATTTTTTAAATATTATTTTTCCTCCCATCTCATTTTGCTTTACCATCATCATGTCCCTTTAGGGGCTCAATAATACACTACTTACATCATTCACTACACTACACTACATACTCATTCAGGCACATTTACACAACAACAACACACTACAACAGAAATGTTCTTCTTTTGCTGATGACAACGATGTCAAACGATCCCGTTCACACGGATCCGAGAAAAGAAAGGCTGTATTCTGCTGACAGGACAGTAGTTGGCGATGTCACTTTATAAAGAAACACGACACACAAATTCATTTGTAGTTTACATGGAGACGATATCTCTATCGCTTTCAAAAACTTGAACGTTGAAATGTGTTTTCAAAGGTTTGTGTGTTCAGGCCCATTGTCGAGCATGTGCAGTCAAAACATATAAAATGTTTTCAGCTTTTAGTTTTAAACAGCCTCTAAGACTCAGGAATTGGATAGAAACATACTTTCCAACACACACGTTAGTTGACTCAAGCGATGTGTTGTGGAGCTTTACGCTCAGATCCTTTCAGTGCCGTTTGGATCATCTCAGGTTGTGTACGTTTATTCAGGAGGGCTATTGAGAAAGCCAGAGTCAACAGGCCGTACGTGGAACTAGTCAGCTGTTATTTACTCGACAAACCCGACTGACACTCCGTCATTGTCCAGAAGGAAGGCTATCGGTTATCCATGAGCTATGAACAGAGCGCCGGCTACGGTTACGAGTTTGCTCTTCAGCGCTGGATAAATGGAGTAAGTCATGTATTGTACACAGTATCAGAGCTCTTTGATTATCGTATTATGCTGCTAATGCCGAGGCCATTTGGATTGGGTCAGCAGACATGATCTTTTGACTAAGCAAACATCAGACCCGAGCACTTCATCCAAGTGCCGCCGAACCCCGCAGAGATACTGTAAGAGCTTATCTGCTCAAACACGGCCCGTCTCAATGTGTACACGCACTCCTTCATCACCCAGCACTATTGATTGAGATTATGATAGCAGAGCTCTGGGAATTTATCTGTTCCAATGGGACTATTGACTTAAGCTCTCAAACACGAAATCAATCGTCAAGTGGCCCTCTTGTATTTTCGCAAGGCTTTTCTGTAATCTCTCGCTCACACAGTCACATCTCGCTGGGTTTTCGGCTGGTGTCCCATCCCATCTAATGACTCATAATAAATACACAATAATACAACTAATTTAATTTCTGGGTGTTGAATAGCTGGCGTGGCTTTATGTGGGATTAGGGCTGTATGACATTAGGGCCTTGTTTTAGTTATCCCAGTTTTAATGCAAACAAGAGCACTTCAACAGAAGACTGGCGTGTTTGTAGATGTTCGGCTCGTCGATGCTGTCTTCAGTCTATGGGCTTTTGCTGTGCAGAAAGCAGGATTCGACCTGAAACACTCTAGTTCAACCTCCATTACATGGTCTTAATTTCATAATTACTGTAGTTACAAGGCAGGCTATCTGCTTTATTTTGCAATGTGCAAGTTGTGCAACTATTTTCTGTGAGACTTCGATTCATGAGCCGCTGTAGGTAAATATCTAGAATAGTGCAGTAAACGGTCAAATTGATTGTGTTATTAAAAAAAAAGTGTGTTTATGATAGTACATTAAAATAATATGATAACAAATACAAGTTTGTAATATCAAACAAATATGTTCTGAGAACATTTTGCTAACGTTCTCATTAAGTTATGAAAACATTATTATTATCTAGTTTTTTTAATTTATTTTTTTATATGTGAACGTTACGGGAACATTAAATTTGATGATTTTGCAAACATTGTGAGAATATTCCGAAAGATTTAAATAAAACACTAGACAACAATAATGAATTATAATGTAATAATTAATAAATAACATTTGTGTGCTAACGTTTGGAGAACCTGCTCAGAATATTGCTGAGCAAGTACATTTACATTTATGCATTGATGCTTTTATCCAAATTGATTTTCATTGCTCTCTTCAGTTACATTAACTATGTTTTCATTTAAAGTTGTGAATTTATGTGCAAAACGTCTCTCCCTTTCAGGGGAACTCGAGCTGCGTAGAAGCGCGTGATTGGGTCGTGAAGCACGTCTGGAATCCATCCAATGGTGAGACGGAACGTCACAGGCGGGTGATGTCATCGACCAGGACACAATAAAGCACCCCTAATCATAACAGCGACAGCTTCTGATAGGCTGAAGCAAGTCGATCACGGGCACGCCGGGAGTATGGCAGGGTGACGCAGCGTCTCGTTCCCTTTTCAGGGAGCTAGGGTTACATATGTAACTGAGACGTTCCTCTAGCTGAACTCTAGCTGCGTCTAAACTGTGGCAACGCTATACCCACATCACCATAAGAGCAAATGTCCGTCCGTGTGAAGTCAGTACGCACATTCAGGAGACGGCACCTGCGGCCTGGAGTGGAGCTGAAGTCCAGATCAGAAAACCTCACGAAAGTGTGCGGTGAGGACTAGCCTGCTGGATCACTAACATCTTGTAAGGAAACTCCTGAGTCAAGACAAGACAAGTCATCTTCATTTATATAGCGCTTTTAACAAAATAGATTGTTTCAAAGCAGCTTTACAGAGATAGACATATGATTTAAGGTAACAGAGATTGTTTTGGCTTCATAGCGGTTCTTGAATAATGTTATTTCCAGCTTAAGTTAGTTTTGATTGATTCACTTCCGGCGAAATGCTCATTTGTTATTAAATTAGGGGCCGCTAAGACGATGCCGTTCTCTATAAACAGACTTTAAACTCTGATGGCGTTCACATGCGCATTAACAACTGATTCTAGACAATACAGCTTTAGAAGCAGCCATACTCCTAGTGGAGTGAGCTCGTACAGCCGACGGTGAAGGCTGCCCAGCCAACTCGTAAGCAAGTGAGATAGCCTCGAACACCCACTGGCTCATCCTCTGCTTAGACGCCGGACACCCCTTCCTGGGTGACCCAAAACATACAAACAACTGTTCAGATTTCCTCCACAGGGCAGCTCTGTGGACATAAGCATCTAAGGCCCGAATAGAGCAGAGCAGATTCAGTTTCTCTTGGTCTGACGTCAGAAAAGGAGGAGGACAGAAAGCCTGCAGTACTATTGGTCTGACAATATTAGTTATTGGTCTAAACAATATTAGGACCTTAGGAACATAGCCTGGCCAAGGATGAAGGAAGGCCTTTACCATGCGAGAATTCCAGGCACGAGGGAGAAACCGAGGGGCCTTGAATTTTTTTGAGAGACGAAATGGCAAGAAGACGGATAGTTTTAAGAGTAAGGAACTTCTCCGAAACTTCTTCAATAGGCTCGAACGGAGCTAGGAAGTGGCCTTCTAATACAACGGCCAAGTCCCATGTCGGCACCCCCCTTCCTCGTGGACGGAGTTCTGGAGTGGAGGATGGTCTCAACAACCTCAGTTGAGACTTATGAGCCCCTCAGAGGCCAAGCCCACAGTTCCCACAGTTTCCACAGTTCTGGGCGGGGGGGAAGGATCGACCCACTCACCTGAGAGAGAAGATCGCTGAGAGCCGTCGAGGAGCGACACTTGGTCCGAGAACCATACTCAGGCCGGCCAGAACGGGGCTACCAGCAGTAAATGGTAAATGGACTGCATTTATATAGCGCTTTCACAGACCCAATGGGCACCAAAGCCCTTTACATTTTTGCCTCACATTCACCCATTCACACACCGATGGCAGTGTCAGCCATGCAAGGCGCCATCCGGAGTTAGGTGTCTTGCTCATGGACACCTCGACACTTGGTCAGGGGGAACCGGGGATCGAACCTCCAACCTACTGGTTTGTAGAGAAAAAAAATGAACCACTGAGCCACTGCCACCCCTCGTAGCTTGTAGCAGTAGCCTGTAGCACCGTCCCGGCGAACCCTTTCCAGAACTCCTGGGAACAGAGCGATCTGGGGAAAAGCATGCAGACGTGACCTCGGCCCAGAGGGGCTGCATGGCTGAGAGAGAACCACAGTGGACCATGTGTCGTCTCCAAGTTGACCTCGGTACGACCAAAGTTCTCCCACAGAGCTCCACCACCTCGGGGGGGGGGAGTCTCCATTCTCCGGGCCTCGGCCCCTGCCTCAAAAGGACGTCTGGCCCCTGATTTAAATACCCCGGGATATAAATCGCCCTCAATGAAAGTAGCTTCCCCTGGGCCCACAGGAGGATCTGGTGAGCCAGCTTGTATAAACCCCTGATGGTTTATATAGGAGACCACCGATGTGGTGTCTGACCGAACAAGCACATGATGGCTCACACCTAAGGCGGTTATTGTAAATGAAATGGTCACAGATAATAGTTTCGATGTACTTTGCCTTACTGAAACCTGGCTTAAACCAAATGATTATTTCGGTATAAATGAGTTTACTCTGCCAGGATACTGTTATAAGCATGAGCCCCGTCTGATTGGTCGTGGCGGCGGTGTTGCAACAATCTATAGAGATATTCTTAATGTTACTCAGAAAACAGGTCACAGGTTTCGTTTGAAGTACTTGTGCTAAATGTTAAGCTCTTAGATTTAAGAAAGAAATCCCTATTATCTCTAGCCTTGGCTACTGTATATAGACCTCCAGGGCCCTATGCTGATTTCCTAAAAGAGTTTGCAGACTTTCTATCAAATCTATTGGTCAATGTCGATAAAGCAATAATTGTTGGAGATTTTAACATACTCGTAGATAACACAAATGATGCGTTAGGGGCTGCGTTTACAGATTTATTAAACTCCTTCGGGGTCACGCAAAACGTCAGTGGTCCAACTCATCGTCTAAATCATACACTAGATTTAATTATATCATTTGGGACCAATCCAACCGATATAGATATTATACCGCAAAGCGATGATGTAACTGATCATTACATGGTAACTTGCATATTACGTACTGCTGAAATTTGTCATGTTGCACCACGTTATCGACCAGGTAGAACAATCCTTCCAAATACTATAGATAGATTCTCAAATAGCTTACCTGATCTATCTCAGCTGCTCAGTGAACCCAAACAAACAGATGAACTAGAGGAAATGACTAGCAGTTTGAGCACCATTTTCTCTAGTACATTACAAATTGTTGCACCAATTAGATTAAAAAAGGTTAGAGAGAAAACTAGAGCACCATGGTACAACAATGCTATGCATGCTATCAAGAGAGAAACTCGTAACTTAGAGCGTAAATGGAAACAAACAAATTTAGAGGTCTTTAGAATCGCGTGGAAAGATAGTATGTCACGTTACAAAAAGGCTCTTAAATCAGCCAGGGCTGAGCATCTCCGCAGACTAATAGAAAATAACCAAAATAATCCAAGGTTCTTATTTAACACTGTGGCTAGACTGACAAATAAACAGGCATCACCTGAGCAAAATATTCCGTTACAATGTAGTAGTAATGATTTTATGAATTTCTTCACTGAGAAAATAGAAAACATCAGAAACACAATTGTAAATGTACACTCCTTTATGGTGTCTTATGATTCAGCCTCAATTATCGCCCCTCAAGAACAACTACACCGCTTTACAACTATAGGACAGGAAGAGCTAAATAAACGTATTATTGCATCTAAACCAACAACATGTTTATTAGATCCAATACCCACTAAACTACTTAAAGAAGTGTTACCTGCACTGTAAAAAAAATTCCTAATTTTACAGAAAATAACTGTAAAAAATTTTGAGTATTTTTCTGTTATTTAAAATTATATTCAAAACTCAGTTAAATTACAAACAATATCTGTAAATTAATTAATTGACTGTTAATTTAAGGATTATATCATTAATGGCAAATTACAGTAATTCTTATTTTTTATACAGGACATTTACTGTATTATTTATCCAGTATGTTTCTGTTTTCTTAAATTACATACAAAGTAATGTAAAATTACAATAATAATGTGTAATTAAATATGAAGCTCATTATATAAAAGGTTTATATCCATACTTACAATCTACAATATTTCCTTGTAATTTTAAAGTAAATATTATTAGTTTTACATTTAATTGTATTTTTACATATAAACTCTGTAATTTTCTATATATAATTTTAGCAAACTTTTATCATTGCATTAAACAATTTGCATCTTTGCTCTCCAGATTGAAACTTTCAGTCATGTTGTTCTTCTGGCCACACACAATCAGTGATATCACAGAAAATAAAAGCACTTACATTCCAAGAAAGCTGACAAGTAAATTGAAAAGCCAGGAAAGCTTTGCAATAGTCCAGACATGATTTCAAACAAAAATTTAAAAGAGCAGCAACATGCTTGAAAGTTTTAACCTTGCAGCAGAAACTTTAGAAAGTGGTTTAGTGTGGACTTAAGTGTTCACAATAATAAGGGCAATGCATCAGAAAACAGATTAACACAAATGACAATGAAGTAACAATTTATTGTAAAACATTTTTGTCAAAGCCTTGACAGCAAAGGCATATTAGAAAATAAAGCCTTTTATATTAATTTCCTCCTCTCATTTCTTCTGGATATAAATGCTTATTTCACCCAAAATAATCAAATGCTGTCATCATTTACTCACCCTCAAGATGTTCCAAAACCGTACGAGTTTCTTCTGCTGAACACAATGATTTTATGAATAAAAGAAAGAAACTCAAATGGTTTTGGAACAACTTGAGGGTGAGAAAATTATGACATTTTCATCATTGTGGTGGTATTCATGTGCATTCAACTCGTAAATACAATCTATGACATACGATCAAATGACTATTTTAGGGACAATCCATACTAACACTCTTTGCTAAAATACATTACAAACTGTCATAGTGAGAAGATCTTTGTCCTGTATCAACGCTAAAGGCATAACCACTGCAGTCAACACCTTGGAGTATCCATGCTGTTAAATAAAAGTCTGTAGACAAGGGATAGGGTTAGGGTTAACATTAAAACCTTAAGATTTAGATTAAGACAGGATTAGACCTTAGTTCAATTAGGGCATGTTATTAGCTTTTAAAAATGTGCCTTGGAAGAAAAAACAAACATTATGTGTGCATCTTGAGACAAAACAATGGCACTGACATATTTTAAGATATGTCAGTGTAAGTTGCTTTCAGCTCAAAAAACAGCTCAAACATGCATTTTAGTCTGGGACTACAGGCTTAAGCCTTGCCAGTGAAACCTGAGCCTATATGTTGTAACTTGTATATAATTATGCCAATGTTAGCAAACAAGTGTTGTGTTGGACAGAGGATTAACCAATAGGTTGTGTAACAGTACCACACAGGGTAAAAAAGCAAGTTGACATTATTAGGCAGGCATAAGAGTGTTTCTTATAGGAAAGGTCAAGAATTTGTTAAGTGCAAAAGGGTCATATGGGTCACATGAATGTAACTCTAATGTCACCATAATACCAATCCATTAGATTTTCATATAGGTCTACATACATCATTTTTTATGAATACATATGCAGTGTTTTCTCTGTTAAATATATACTATCTGTTTGCTCTGTTAATTTGCTGTTTAGCAATGTAGTGGTAAATATATTGTGTTATAGTCTATGGTATATGTTACCATAAGTTTAATTTTTAATCATGCACTTCAATGAAAACACAATTTAACCAATTGATTAAATATAACAGCCAGCCTAAATACAACTAGATAAATAGCACGTGTATATTTTTTGCAATTATTTCTTTAAATTTAAAACATGACTTATTTTCCTGTAATTGCAATGTTACCACACTATTGGCTGTCTCTCCGAGTGTTTTTGAGCATGATTGGTTATTCTGAGTGTCATCCAGGAATCTGGCCAATGACAACTATGCGCGCCTTTACAGTTGAAGTTTGAATCGTCAGTTGGAGTGAGTGACCAGAGTGTGCTGTTGCTCGGGATCTTCAGTAACGTTACTAACTTACTTCGGCTTTGTGGTTTTTACGTTTTTACATCGGACTGCTAAATTTTTATTTTGAGCGAGTTGCGCGATGTGAATGAAGAACAAACACGGAATATGGACAACGAATTTTTACAACGAGTAACGGATTTACGGACATAAACATAATGCAATCTGCAGAAGGTAAATAACTTTTTATTTTATGAAAAAAATCTGCTAATGTTACGTTACATCAAAATATATCGTATTAAATTGAGAATGTAAACGCAGTTAGTTAACGTTACATATTTCAATGTCTTAGGCTAATGTTATGTGTTGCTAGCATGTCAGCTAATAGGAGCTTTAAGTTGCAATGAGTGAAATGAGAACATTGTCTTAAATTTTAGACCGAGAGGAACTCGAACCACTCTCCTTGGCTCTAGAAGAATTATTGAATCTAACGTGTTGATCGCGGGATATAGGCCTAGCTTACCGATCAGTCAAAATGAGTCATCATAATATGTTTTGGAGCTGGTGAGTGAAATTTTGCAAGCTTTTGTAAAATCTCTGTTAGTAAGTAAAAACAAATAGCTAACATTCCTGTGTTTGTGTGTCCCTCATGATCTAGGAATTTTGGGAACAAATATCCAGCCACACAATCTTCAGATGCGTGAGTATTGCCATAGTAAAATTCACATGAAATAGAGGCAGAACATGTAAACTCTGCTGAAAGGCACACTGATCCAAACCCTCCTGACAATATTTGACAGGTAATATTTACAGGTCTATGACTTCTGTGAAACACAAGAATGTTGGCAATAAAACATCACTGGAACCCATTATATGAAAAGAAAAAACAATTAAGGCATTTCTCAAGATATCTTAATAAAGGTTCAACATAAGAAATTCATGCAGTTTTGGAACAACTTGAGGGTGAGAAAATAATGAGAGAACATTTTTTTGGATGAGCACATGTTCCCATGATGGTCCTTTGCTAAATTAACCATGTTTTTTTATTATTAAAAGTGTAGAAACCATGTTTTTATGGTGGATTGATTACAATAATGTATTACCATTTGGTTAGTGTAGCTAAACCATGGTTAATTTTAGTAAGGGTTCTCCAGATTTATATAACATTTAAAGGATTAGTTCACCTCAAAATGAAAATTTACTCACCCCAATGCCATCCAAGATGTTCATGTCTTTCTTTCTTCAGTGTAAAATAAATTAAGTTTGAGGAAAATATTTCAGGATTTTTCTCCAAACAATGACCTTCAACCGCAACCAAAATGTTGAAGTCCAAATCAATGCAGTTTCAAAGGGCTTTAACGTGCCTCAAAGGGCTGTGCACGTTCCCAGCGGAGGAATAGGGTCTTATATCTAGCGAAACGATCAGTCATTTTCTAAAAAAAAACTAACAAACAAACAAAACATTTATATCCTTTTTAACCACAATTTTTCATTTTGTGCTGGTCTGCAAAGCACCGTCTTTTCTTTTAGAAAATCTTGGATGGCATTGGGTTGAGTAAATTATTAGGAAATTTTCATTTTGAGGTGAACTAATCCTTTAAGGAACACATTAAAAATGGTCCTATGTCACCCAGATCATTTAGTTCGTTAACACACATTAACACTTTTTTTATGTATTTTTTAGATCAAGCATTGGAACAATGTTTATGGAGCAGAACAGGCACCAACAGAAGTCCATCACTAGTAAGTATCCACTTCAGTATATAAAACACATAGTCAGTTTTAAAAGCACAATGCACTCCAAAATAAAAAGAATCTCTTTTTTCTCCCTCGTGCAATCCCAGATGTATATCTGACTTTCTTTCCACATAGATTTATTGAAAAATGATCCATTATTGTAAGCCAATACGCTGATTTCACGCAGACGTTAGCGAGGCTCCGGTGGGAAGTGTCGCCTTTAATCACAGGACAGTCGCGAATGCGATGGACTATTGTGGTGTTTAAGAAATGATTTATTCTAAAACTGTACATACATTTCTTTCATTAGGGCTGGGATAAACGATTATTTTTTAAACAATTAATCAAGCGATTTATTTTTATTTTTTTTATACGATGCATCGATTAATCTAACGATTAATTTTTTCAATCCGATTCGATTTTGATTATCTCCCCAGCGAATGTACAGTGACGTGACATCACTGCCAGATTCAAACTGCTTTTGCGCTGTGGCTAGCGCTGAGCCAAAGACGCGCGTCGCTCAGCGCTTTCATAGGCTATATCACAACTGTTCAGTGTTTTTAACCACATAATGTTTATTTTAGGTTTCAGACATTGAAATACAGATAATTTATAGCAAAACAATACATTTAAAGTTTGTAAAATACACAATGGTGTGGAAGCAGCAATAACAACCTATTCAAATTTGCAGACATATCAGACACACAGTGTAAATAACTATAAAGTTAACTCTATTTTTCTCCCAGTTCACCGGCAACTTACTTTCATGTATTTCGGTAGAAACGGATGAATTCACACGCTGTAGTAAATGAAATAATGAAAAATAATGATAAATAAAATAATAAATAATAATGAAAGTCTGAGGAGCCACTCGTGTTGCCACTACTCTCCGGCGCCGCCATCTTTGTTTTGGGTCTGACGAATCTACGCAAATATTTTACGTCGGCGTCTCCAGCCCTATCTTTCTTACTTTAGACTATATAACTTACAGTGAAATTAACTTATAAATAAAATAATTTTTTTATATATAATTCAGACAGTAAAAAAAGAAGCAGGAACGATATCCTATATTGAATATTAACATCCAGTAGTGTATATCGCGGCAGCAGCTTCAGGTTGATAGGGGTTCTTCCCACCGGAGCCTCACTTTCGATTTCAAAATGGCGGCTGCGTGAAATCAGTGTATATAATGCAAGTGTATGCTTCAGAAACTACAAACAGCCTGCTGTGTTTTCTGCACTTAAAGAATAGTTTACAGTCAGGCAAACATGAACATTCTCCCAAATAATCTACTCACCCTCATGTTGTTCAAAACATTTATGCATTTTGGTTGCCAACATTCTTCAAAAATATCTATATAAATATAAGAATATACATTTTTGGGTGAACTATCTCCAGTACTTTAATAATCGCACTCAAGGAGAATAGACCTTTCTTTTGGCATTTTTAGGTGTTTACCTTGCAATAATACCTCTGGAAAAGAATGTCCGTTGTTGTGAATCTACATGTTCCTCCTTTTGGTGATGCACATTTGTCACATCAGACAAAAGTTTTAGATACCAGACAAAACAGAAGACAAACAGACAATTTAAATTAAATTTATTAAACTTGTTTAAAGGAAACAAAAATAATTTAAATCATCCTTTTTCAGAGAATCATAGTGTCCTTTTTTTCTTCCCAGATGCACCACGGATCCAGCTGATAACTGGCAGTTGCAGGATTGTTCTTTATTTGCTGTATCTGTCACTTCTGGTACACTTTTGTTGTATGTTTTGATTTAATTTATTAATACACTTATATTGTTAGGATTCTGAACTAAAAGACAGTATAATATTTATTATCAGACCTGTGCGGGGCCCCCAGGGGTCAGGAGAATATTGTGGAAAACAATGTATAAAACCGATTTGGAAAATACAAGCCAAAAACAGCACAATTAGTTTTTTTCACCACCCTTTTCAAATGTGAAATCATGAACTCATCATGATAGTAACCCTAACTGACAAGACACTTGAAAAATCATATTTTTAGTTTTTCAGTTCCTCCTGGGGGCTCTGAAGAGCTGTTTGAGAAGAAATGGTTTATAATGTTAATTTAATCTGAATACTAAAAATGTAAAGAAACACTCCACTTTTTTGTGAAATAGGCTCATTTACCAACTCCCCTAGAGTTAAACAGGTGAGTTTTACCGTTTTTAAATCCATTCAGCCGATCTCCGGGTCTGGCGGTAGCACTTTTAGCATAGCTTAGCATAGATAATTGAATCTAATTAGACTGTTAGCATCTCAAAAAATGACCAAAGAGTTTCAATATTTTTCCTATTTAAAACTTGTAAACTGTAGTTACATCGTAAACTAAGATCTACGGAAAATGAAAAGTTGCGATTTTCTAGGCTGATTTGACTAGTAACTATACTCTCATTCCTGCGTAATAATCAAGGAACTTTGCTGCGGTACATGGGTGATGCAATGATATTACGCAGTAATACGTTAATGGCATTAATATTACGCAGTAATACGTTGAACTTCCAACGTGAATGGCATTAAGTTTTCAGGCGCTGCGTAATATCATTGCGCCTGCTCACCCATGGTACGGTAGCAAAGTTCCTTGATTATTACACAGGAATGAGAGTATAGTTCCTAGCCATATCGGCCTAGAAAATCGCAACTTTTCATTTTCTGTCGGTCTTAGTTCACGATGTAACTACAGAAGAGTCAAGTTTAAAGTAGGAAAAATATCGCAACTCTTTGGTTAATTTTTGGAGAGAGATGCTTACGGTCTAATCCGATTCAATTATTAATGCTAAGCTATGCTAAAAGTGCTAGAAGTCATCTCTGAGCAAATCACAAGATCGAATGAAACTACTTTTTGATCGTCGAACAGAGTTGCCTTATGACCTTATGACAAAAGACCAAGTTAGTCTGTCTGATTCGTGTGTTAAACCTGTTATGTTTGCAGATGTTTCTGTTAATAATGACGGTGTTGAATTGGGTCCGACTCCAGTAGTTGGGGAGGAAGGTGAAATCTATCCGGGAGATTGTGTTCTTCAAGGTCGTCTTAGAAACTCAGAAGCACTGAGTTCTTTGAGCGTTCGGCTTGGTCATCTAACGAGTGTACAGCGGACTGATTTGATGAATTTGACTAGGAATTTGAAGGAATATGTTACATTGTTTTCTGATACTCCTTCTTGTACAGATCTAATAGAGCACGACATTGATGTGGGAGGTGCAAGTCCAATTCGTCAACGTTATTATCGAGTGTCGGCAAATAAGAAAAAACTATTGGAGGATGAAATCGAGTATATGTTGAGAAATGACATCGCTGAAGCTTCTTTTTCTAGTTGGGCTTCCCCATCTTTACTAGTGAATAAATCTGATGGGTCATTCAGATTCTGCACGGACTACCGTAAGGTGAATGCCGTAACAAAGCCTGATTCTTTCCCACTACCTCGAATCGAGGATTGTGTAGATCAAGTAGGAAATGCTAGATTTGTGAGCAAGTTTGACCTTCTAAAAGGTTACTGGCAGGTGCCTTTAACTGCTAGAGCTCGAGAGATTTCTGCTTTTATCACGCCTTCAGGATTATTTTCCTACAAGGTTATGAGTTTTGGGTTGCGTAACGCTCCAGCAACATTTCAACGTTTAATGAATCGTGTGATATCTGGTTTGAGTGGATGTGCTGTATATTTAGATGATGTCGTTGTTTTTAGTCAAACTTGGGAGGAACACTTGATTCAGATGAGAGCACTGTTTGATCGTTTTGTATCAGCCAACTTGACTGTTAACTTGTCAAAATGCGAATTTGCAAAAGCCACCGTGACCTATCTGGGAAAGGTTGTTGGGCAAGGCCAAGTACGTCCGGTTCGCGCAAAGGTAGAGGCAATAGATAAGTATCCTACGCCCAATACAAAAAAAGAGCTAATGCGATTTCTTGGAATGGTTGGATTTTATCGTTGTTTTTGCAGAAATTTTTCTACCGCCGCAGTGCCCCTGACAAATTTGTAGCGGGGAGGAGTAGATTTTTGCTGGACACAATTATGTCAGCAAGCATTTGAGCGGGTAAAAATGCTTCTTACAGAGGCTCCCGTGTTGGCAGCTCCGAGTTTTGATAAAAAGTTTAAATTACAAGTAGATGCCAGTAATGTGGGTGCTGGATCTGTCTTGTTACAAATGTCTGAGGATGACATTGATCATCCGATTGGATTCTTCTCTAGAAAGTTTAATTTATATCAGCTTAATTATTCTGTGATAGAGAAGGAAGCACTTGCTTTGATTTGGGCCTTACAACATTTTGAGGTGTATGTTGGGTCGTCAGAGGGACCTTTAGTGGTCTATACGGATCACAATCCTTTAGTTTTTCTGCACTCCTTACAAAACCCCAACCAAAGGCTGATGAGATGGTGTTTGTTTCTTCAGAGTTACTCTTTGGATATACGCCATATTAAAGGCGTAGAGAATGTAACTGCTGACGCCTTGTCCCGTGTTTAAGTGCTTTAAAGTCTGTTTTCCCTGACTTTGTCTCTCTTTTTCTTTCTTAATTTTGCTTCCTAGGCGCCAGGTTGCTGAAAGTGGGAGATTTGACGGGATTGGGGAGAATTGCAGGCCGAAACAACTATTGCTACTTGGACAAATTTGAGTTGTGGGAGTTGTTGTTTGTTTTTATTAAGACTCTGTGCTCTCTTCTTTTTAGGGGGGGGTGTGTGACGGGTCTCCGGTTGTTCCCGCTGTTGTCGTCCGGTGGGTGTGGCTGGGAGACCCATTAAGAGAATGATGTACACCTGTGTGGGATCATCAAGTGATATACACCTGTATATAAGTTTAGGCTTTGAGAATGTTGAGGAGCTTCGAGACCTTCAGAGCTGCAGGACTTTTGTGAGAGCTGTTGCTCCCGTACCTTTTTGTGTTGGGTTTGTTTTGTTTTCCTTTGTTATGATTTGATCTTAGTTCTGTCTGATTACTTGACATCACTTGTCAGACAGAAATAGCAGTTGTCTTATAATTGATTTTCTGTTATATATATTTATTTTTCTATTTATGTTAATAAATACTCATACAACCTGACCAACTACAATATGTCCTCCACTTATTTGTCACGGCTTTGAGCCGGTCGTGACACATTATATGGCAGTGAAGTTTGGGGTCCTCTCCTAAATCACCAATTCGACAAATGGGACAAAAATTTAAACCCTGCATGTCGAGTTCTGTAAGAGTATCCTGAGAGTACAGAGGAACACACCGAAACAACGCATGCAGGGCAGAATCAGGCCAATACCCTCTCTTAATACACCTTGAGAAACGAGCCATCGAATTTTGGAAACATCTAAAAATGAGTGACCCCAAGCCCTTAAAAACCATGAAATGAACACTGAGAAGAGCCCCTCATTCAGCTGGTGCTGAGGCTCCACACACAGACTAACACGACTGACACTCATCAGCCTCAGGACAAGACACACTCATCCACACACTCATCCACACACTCATCCACACACTCCGGCCCAACCACATGATGAAAGCACAAGAGAATCGCCTGACCTATTGGACTGAATCCACAGAAAAACAGAGTAAACTGGAATGTTATTTGACCCTAAATAGAGACTACACGACAGCAGAATACCTGAGTACAGTGAAAGACTGTGAACTAAGAAGAAGGATGACGAGGTACAGACTGAGCAATCACACCCTGACTGTAGAGACGGGCAGACACAGACAGAGCTGTGTGTGTGATACAGACAAAGCTGCTGCCCAGAGAGTGTGTGTGTGTGTGTGTATTAGAGAGAGAGAGAGAGAGAGAGAGAGAGAGTGTGAGTGAGTGAGTGAGTGAGTGTGTGTGTGTGTATTAGAGAGAGAGAGAGAGAGAGAGAGAGAGTGTGAGTGTGTGAGTGAGTGTGTGTGTGTGTGTGTGAGTATAGAGAGAGAGAGAGAGAGAGAGAGAGTGTGAGTGAGTGAGTGAGTGTGTGTGTGTGTGTGTGTATTAGAGAGAGAGAGAGAGAGAGTGTGAGTGAGTGAGTGAGTGAGTGTGTGTGTGTGCGTGTATTAGAGAGAGAGGGAGAGAGAGAGAGAGAGAGTGAGTGAGTGTGTGTGTGTGAGTATAGAGAGAGAGAGAGAGAGAGTGTGAGTGAGTGTGTGTGTGTGTGTGTTTTTATAGAAAGAGAGAGAGAGAGAGAGAGAGAGAGTGAGAGTGAGTGAGTGAGTGAGTGTGTGTTAGAGAGAGAGAGAGAGAGTGTGTGTGTGTGTCTATTAGAGAGAGAGAGAGAGAGAGAGAGAGAGAGAGAGAGAGAGTGTGTGAGTGTGAGTGAGTGAGTGTGTGTGTGTGTGTGTGTGTGTGTGTGTGCGTGTGTGTGTGTGTGTGTATTAGAGAGAGAGAGAGAGAGAGAGACGCATCTGCCCGTACTGTGACCAGGGAGAAGTGCAGTCAGAGCAACACTTCCTCACCCGCTGCCCCAATTATGAGGACATTAGAGGGACTTTTTATACAGAATTTGAAATACTTTGCCCTAACTTCGTACAATTAGACAACAAAACACAATTTCAACATTTATTAGGTGAAAAAAGAGATTGTATCAAACTAGCAGCAAGATACATTGATGCTTGTCACAAAAAGAGAGAGTCGACAACTAATCAGTGATGCGTTCACACACACACACACACAAACAAACAAACACGCAAAGACTTACACACTGAGTTCTAAATTGTTCACAGAGTTTTTATATTTTTTTACATTGTTAATTTATACAATTAATTTAATTTGTATATTTAGATTTAAGTAATGTTAGGATATTTTATTATTTTGATGTCTTTATGTATTCCAAGCTTAGGAAGTATTGTATTGTGTACAGCCATGCCAATAAAGCAGTTTTGAATTGAATTGAATTGAGAGATGATTTCTAGGTTAGCATCACCGCTGGTTCCTTCCACAAAAAAACAATCAGACTTTTCTTTTGGATTATTGCATAAAAATTAGCTCTGTGACGATCAACAGTTTATGATTCTTACATGTCTTGTTCACCATGATGAACTTAACACCAGCGAGTAAATAATGACACAAAGTGAATTTTCGAGGTAAACTACACCTGAAATGTTCTACTCCTCAGAGCCTCATTGTCTATTGCATCAAATGGAATGAGATGTCTACACTGACTAGGGTGCATTATAGACAATGTGCATAACAGGTGTGTGTAGGGCTGTCGCGGTGAAGGAATTTCCCTTGCGGTAATATTGAATGGCTCAATAGCGCGATATGCGGTATTACCGCCATTTATTTATTTATTTTTATTTATTTATATTTATTCGTTGCTATATAAATAGGCTACGTGTTACGATGTAGTCAGCATGCACAAGAACAGGAACATTTTCAGTAACCAATATGTAACCGAAACTAAACAGCGTCTCTGCGCATTGAAAGCTGTCACTCAGCGCGCACATATTACGCCAACGGACTGTCTTTGAGTGAGTCAGTCATTAAACCGTTCATTCGAACACGTTCAAAAACTGATTCATAAAATGATAGATGTAATGAAACGAGGTGTTAATTATTTTACTTTGAGGTCCACTTTTCAAGGCTCAGCTGACCAGCAATGCTTAATTCGCTTTTGGGCAATGCTGAAGCAATGCGTGACTCACTGCTTTTCCACCCACGGCTTCCTCGCGCCGTGGAATGCTGACCAGCTCTGACGCTGACGCCATTCATATTAAATACCCTTACATGTTAAAAGGATGATACGACAAATATTTCGCTTTCCTTGGAAACGGCAACCTTTTCACGAATATACATGACTTGACTTCAAAGACAGACGCAGGTAAGAGCCCTAGGTGTGTGTTTATCAGCATTGTATCATTATATTCTAAAACAGAAGCGAAGGGCGGTAGTTATCTTTCTTCCTGTCGAAGTCTGTGTAAGAGCAGCGTGACTAATGCAACAGACAAATACAGTGTGTGTTACTGTCATTCACAGGAATATGTCGAACCCTCCCTCAGTACACAGGGACGTCTCTCACGCACCACACACAAATACACACACACACACACACACACCCACACACACACACCTCGCTGCCATGTTCAGGGTCCTCCTGCCTTTTGTCTGTTCTGTTTGAAGAGCATGTTCTGCTCCATTTCAGTTATAAACCCAATATTGTGCTTACATTGTCTGTGACATGACTTCTGTTTGCTCTGTTTAACATGCCAACTTGCTGTTATTTTATCACTGATATCTTTTCAGTTGCAGAGGTTATGGTTATTTCCAGAAGCTTGGCACGGTTCGGTCACGCTCTGCCAAGAACAAATGAGTCAGTCGCTCTGAATCTCTGAAGTTTCTGGAGAAAAAGACACAGAAAGTGTTCTCAGACGACAGCTTACACAACGTCATTGTTTGCGGAGACATGAAAAATTTGTTTGGTTTTTCAGTAGTATTGTTAAACAGATCTGGCTTTGCCGTGTCTTTACTAGAAGCTATTCAAATCATGTCATCTCCTGTCATGGATCTTTAGTACCAGCTGAAAACAGAGCCGAAGGTACAGCTTTAAATACGGCTCCGCAAAATAACTTTTTATGATGCAACACCCAGTTGTCACAGTCAAGGCCAATTCTTCTATTAAAATGTACTGTATGTTTCCGTGTGATTTCTATAGAACAGGTCATTACATATGTTGAAGTTAATGCTTCTGTTAAACACAGTTACAAATGAAAAAAAAAAAATTTGTGTAAAAAATGAATACATGTATATATTTTAAAAATACATCTGTCAGAAGCCATATCCCCCCTGTAGCCCAAGCTGAGCAGGGCCGAGACTGGTCCCCACCGAAGCTGAGCAGGGCCGAGACTGGTCCCCACCGAAGCTGAAGCTGAGCAGGGCCGAGACTGGTCCCCACCGAAGCTGAGCAGGGCCGAGACTGGTCCCCCACCGAAGCTGAGCAGGGCCGAGACTGGTCCCCACTGAAGCTGAGCAGGGCTGAGACTGGTCCCCCACTGAAGCTGAGCAGGGTCGACACTGGTCCCCACTGAAGCTGAGCAGGGCTGAGACTGGTCCCCCACTGAAGCTGAGCAGGGCCGAGACTGGTCCCCCACCGAAGCTGAGCAGG
This sequence comes from Semotilus atromaculatus, assembly GCA_031834385.1. Lineage (NCBI taxonomy): Eukaryota > Metazoa > Chordata > Actinopteri > Cypriniformes > Leuciscidae > Semotilus > Semotilus atromaculatus. Next base: position 44,277,466 of record JAULUF010000055.1, on the reverse strand, counting down.
GCCGAGACTGGTCCCCACTGAAGCTGAGCAGGGCCGAGACTGGTCCCCCACTGAAGCTGAGCAGGGTCGACACTGGTCCCCACTGAAGCTGAGCAGGGCTGAGACTGGTCCCCCACTGAAGCTGAGCAGGGCCGAGACTGGTCCCCCACTGAAGCTGAGCAGGGCCGAGACTGGTCCCCCACTGAAGCTGAGCAGGGTCGACACTGGTCCCCCACTGAAGCTGAGCAGGGCCGAGACTGGTCCCCCACTGAAGCTGAGCAGGGCCGAGACTGGTCCCCCACTGAAGCTGAGCAGGGCCGAGACTGGTCCCCCACTGAAGCTGAGCAGGGCTGAGACTGGTCCCCACTGAAGCTGAGCAGGGCTGAGACTGGTCCCCCACTGAAGCTGAGCAGGGCCGAGACTGGTCCCCCACTGAAGCTGAGCAGGGTCGACACTGGTCCCCCACTGAAGCTGAGCAGGGCCGAGACTGGTCCCCCACTGAAGCTGAGCAGGGCCGAGACTGGTCCCCCACTGAAGCCCAGCAGGGCCGAGACTGGTCCCCCACTGAAGCCCAGCAGGGCTGAGACTGGTCCCCACTGAAGCTGAGCAGGGTCGACACTGGTCCCCCACTGAAGCTGAGCAGGGCCGAGACTGGTCCCCACTGAAGCTGAGCAGGGCTGAGACTGGTCCCCACCGAAGCTGAGCAGGGCTGAGACTGGTCCCCACTGAAGCTGACAAGGGCCGAGACTGGTCCCCACTGAAGCTGACAAGGGCCGAGACTGGTCCCCCACTGAAGCTGAGCAGGGCCGACACGGGTCCCCACTGAAGCTGAGCAGGGCTGAGACTGGTCCCGCACTGAAGCTGAGCAGGGCCGAGACTGGTCCCCCACTGAAGCTGAGCAGGGCCGACACGGGTCCCCACTGAAGCTGAGCAGGGCTGAGACTGGTCCCGCACTGAAGCTGACAAGGGCCGAGACTGGTCCCCCACTGAAGCTGAGCAGGGCCGACACGGGTCCCCACTGAAGCTGAGCAGGGCTGAGACTGGTCCCGCACTGAAGCTGAGCAGGGCCGACACTGGTCCCCCACTGAAGCTGAGCAGGGCTGAGACTGGTCCCCCACTGAAGCTGAGCAGGGCTGAGACTGGTCCCCACCGAAGCTGAGCAGGGCTGAGACTGGTCCCCACTGAAGCTGACAAGGGCCGAGACTGGTCCCCCACTGAAGCTGAGCAGGGCCGACACGGGTCCCCACTGAAGCTGAGCAGGGCTGAGACTGGTCCCGCACTGAAGCTGAGCAGGGCCGAGACTGGTCCCCCACTGAAGCTGAGCAGGGCCGAGACTGGTCCCCCACTGAAGCTGAGCAGGGCCGAGACTGGTCCCCCACTGAAGCCCAGCAGGGCTGAGACTGGTCCCCACTGAAGCTGAGCAGGGCCGAGACTCTCTGGTGTGTGGTGTGTGCGTGTGCGTGTGTGCGTGTGCGTGTGTCCAGGTGGAGCAGCACAATGGTGGTGGATGAGGAGAATCCACCCTTCTATGTAAAGCGCTTTGAGTAACAAGAAAATCACTCTATAAATGTAATTAATTATTGTTATTATTTAAAAAATTGGAATTGAAAATATTTTACAAATATATTTAGGAATAAATACATAAATACATGCACTACAATTCAACGTTTTTAAGGAAATGACTACATGTATTCATCAAAGACGCATTAAACTGAAGTGACATTAAAGACATTTATAATGTTACAAAAGATTATATTTTAAATGCTGTTCGTTTTAACTTTCTATTCATTAAAGAATTCTGAAAAATAAAATGTATGACGGTTTCCACAGAAATATGAACTGTTTTTAACATTTATAATAATCATAAATGTTTCTTGAGTATCAGATATTATCCTGATTTCTGTAGGATCATGTGACACTGAAGACTGGAGTAATGATGCTGAACATTCAGCTTTGATCACAGGAATAAATTACACTTTACTATATATTCACAGAAAACAGCAGATTTACATTGGAATAATATTGCACTGTTTTACTGTATTTCTGATCAGACCAGCTTTGGTGAGCAGAAGAGACTTGAACGGGAATGCACAAAACATATTTTCTTAAACAAGATAAATGTATTTAAGAAGCTAAATTGTGTTAGATATTAAGGCTTGTTTAAACAAACATGCTTTAAACAAGAAACATTGTTTGTTTTGGGGTAAATGCTGGCAAGCGCCTCACGCTGACTCCATGTTTCTGTGCGCAGCGGCTCTTCACGCTGAAGCTGGAGCTGATGTCAGAGGAGTGTGTACAGCGAGTGTTGAGTGTTTCTTTCAGATGTGTGTAAGTCTTCTGTCCTCTGTTTAATTGTTTAAAGGCAGCACAGGGAGACCGCTGTGCACCGGCATTCAGACCGAGAAAGAGTTGTGGGAATATATCAGAGCCGGAGGTGGAAGGAGGCGCAGGTGTGTGTGTGTGATCTCCTCTGTGTTTAAAGACCAGACCCAGAACACACACTGAGCTACACACACCCCTCGGCCTTATCTAGATTACAACAGGGAACCACAATTTGCCACACACACCACAGTCCACAACCCTGCTGGTCCACATCATCCGAGAGCAGGGACGGGACGGGGAACGGATCTCACTGCACTCAGTGTGTGGCCACACTTTACTCAACACCAAAACTGGTGCAAATCTCTGCTGGGAGTCTGTGTCAGAAACTGCCAGATGTTCTGGAAATGACCATCTCATATTTCAACAAGAATCTGAGTTTACACTGTTAACTCAAACCATAAAGAATTTACATTACTTCAAATACCATTTTAAAACCTTTTAATTTATTTCAGCCAGTTGCCAAGGCAAAAATTCAAATTTTTATTTGGTCTAAGAACTAAAATAAATAAAACTAAATATAATATAATCAATTATAATATAATGAATACAGATATATATATATATATATTTTTTAAAAACATTACAAAATGAAAATATTAAAATATAATATCATTCAAAACTTTAACATAAACTACAGGTATTTATATGATATATGATTATAGTCATTGATACCAAAATAACATTGACAACAACTAAAAATGGTGGTAAAAATATAATGATAAATGATATAAAAGTCTTTCTACTTCCTGTAGAGAACACAGACAATCCACAAGGGGCAGAAGACATGCGATACACTGTATACAAGTGGCTTTCCGGGACATTATTGACAATATTAATTATGTAAATGTAAAGCAAGTGTAAGAAAGATGCATTCAATTAGGACATTAATCTTAAGTTAAGTCATATGAAGTGATAAATGTGAACACCGATAGACAGACCGAGAGATCCCGGAGACAGTGGCTGTTACGTCCCCTCTCCAGTCTAGGGGAAAAGAGGGACTAACAATAAATGAAAGATGTAAAAATAATAAATGTGAGAAATCTCCTTTCCCTCTATCCCAGCTCTAACTGGATTTCACTTTTATATATTCAAAAGATTTACACAACACCCTTTGAGTTTCACCTGATCACAAAAGGAAATTGAGAGAGAACGCCCAAATCAGGAGAGGGCCAGGCCAAATAACAAACAAAATGGGGGCTTCCTAAAGTTTAAACCCAATTAATTCCCTAACGAAAAGATGATGAAATTAAAGACAATTATCTTACCTCTCTCCCTGACTAACACAAAGAATAAACAGGAGAAAAGTTCAGGAGTGGATACTCCAAACAAATTGGCACCCGTCTCCCTATACGGTTGAACAACTTTAACTCACACAATCTAAGTGCTCGTGGTACTCAAACAACACAGATCTCACAGATAAGGTTTTACAACAGTTAACACCACAACGTCTAGGATAGCTGAAGAGGGATTCCTCCTGAACACGGTCTCTTTGGTGCTTTATGCCCGCTCCTGTTAATCAGCATCAGCTGCGGGTGATTTGGGGTGCTGCATGGCAGAGAGAGAGAGAGAGAGTGAAAGAGAAACACAGAAGGAGGGGAGAAAACATCGCCAGCACACATAAACACTAAATATTACGTCATGGGACGTAACAGTGGCAGAGAGGGAACAGTGTAAGATCACTGCCGATGGCACACACACACACATACACACGAGAACATGCGCTTGATGGAGCTTTGCTGTCACACAAAAGAGTCCAACAGGGACAACCAATGATTCACTGCTGAATGATTCACTCTCTATTTGTCTGATATTGCTTTTATTTAACTTGTACCAACTGGATGATGATTGACTGTGATGTAAAGGACCGCCGGTGTAGAACGAGGTAAAGTCTGAAGTTTGACCTCATGGCATTATGGCGTTAGTGTAAGGCTTTATGAACAGAGCTGTAAACTCTACATGAGCTGATAGTATTGGTTTAGATCAAATACGTATGAATAGATGCAGTGAAATATATTTGTGATCCAATCTTTCTGTTACTAAAGGAACACTGATCTCGTGTTTGACTCAGATATGAGTGAATTTGTTCCTCTCATCACACGCAGGGCCGAGAAATGTTTAGTAACTCTTGTTGTAAATGGAATCTAAAGCATAGTTTTCTCAGGAAAGAGGAATATCTTTATGTGGTTGGTGCAGAAATACTTTAATAATAGACACAAATGCCTCCAGATATGGTCTGCATGCAGTGGCGTAGGTTAGATTTTAAAATTGCTGGGGATGGGGACATCAATACATAAATATATTTTAAGTTTTGATCGAAATTATTACTAGGGATACATCAGTGTCACTGGTTAGGGTTAGACACGTCCCTAGCGTCCCTGCTAAATTCTACGCCTGAATGCTTATATACAGCAGCGGTTCTGACGGTTCTGATGGGTCACGGGCCGGTTCTGACGGTTCTCCAAACTGGTGCTCCTCACGACAGCCCCTCTCTGGCCAAGTCCTCTGAGGAACGACCTCCTTTCTCAGAGACGGGGCACCCACTGGCACCCTCTGGCACCCACCGGCATCCTCTGGCACCCACCGGTATCCACTGGCACCCACCGGCATCCACTGGCACCCTCTGGCACCCACCGGCATCCACTGGCACCCTCTGGCACCCTCTGGCATCCACTGGCACCCTCTGGCACCCACCGGCATCCACTGGCACCCTCTGGCACCCACCGGCATCCTCTGGCACCCTCTGGCACCCACCGGCATCCACCGGCATCCACTGGCACCCTCTGGCACCCTCTGGCACCCTCTGGCACCCACCGGCACCCTCTGGCACCCACCGGCACCCTCTGGCACCCACCGGCATCCTCTGGCACCCTCTGGCACCCACCGGCATCCACCGGCATCCACTGGCACCCTCTGGCACCCACCGGCATCCACCGGCATCCTCTGGCACCCTCTGGCACCCACCGGCATCCACTGGCACCCACCGGCATCCACTGGCACCCTCTGGCACCCACCGGCATCCACCGGCACCCTCTGGCACCCTCTGGCATCCACCGGCACCCTCTGGCACCCACCGGCATCCACTGGCACCCTCTGGCACCCTCTGGCACCCTCTGGCACCCTCTGGTACCCACCGGCATCCACCGGCACCCTCTGGCACCCTCTGGCACCCACGTCCCGATCTATGGTGACCATCTCATGCCTGGCTAGCCCTGCTTTGTGGCCCAAATCTCCTAATCTGGAATAATTCCTGTGGGATTACCCTTCTACACAGAGGACATCATTCTGGATATAATGGATACACAAACAGAAGGAGTTCGCCATTTGGGGATAGGAATACTTTTAGGAATAATATACTTTAAAATTGAAAAAGAGAAATGCAATTCCTTTGCCAAATGATGAGATCAATTAAATAATAAATGCATGTTAAACAGAACAGAACCCAACGTCTGGTACTTTATTTTAAAATGAATAAGTTTGAAATAATTATTGCTGATTATAAAGAAAACAATAGTTTTGCCTGATTAAAAAAGACAGCTCATTAGGTTTAAAACAGAGCTCAAAAAGGGAAGCTTTCAGATCCATACTTAATGTTTTCTGACAGGGTTTTTTAAACTGGGGATCCGAGATCCTCAGGGGCCACAAGGAGGTGCTAGGGGTTCCTGGAGAGGTTTAGAGAAAAAAAAGTTGATTTTAATAAAATGAAAATGTATAAAATAAATATTAGATTAAAATAAAAATAAAAACTGATCTATTTAAATGAATTCAAATAAATAATAAACATTTGGTTAAAATAAACAAATAATACACAGCACAGTACAATACTGAGTAGGAAAAAACACAATGAACTAAATATTTTCCAAATAGTATTTTACAGATATTTGTTTTTCATGGCACAAATTGGGTCTTTACACATACAAATGTATAGCTGCCTTTAACTTTTAGGATGCGGTCCCTGGCATTAGACTGATCATATATGGCTCTGAAAGATTGAAAACCCCTGTTGACGCTACATGTTGAAGGTTTTCCCTTCTTCACAAAAGGAGGGAAATGTCTGGCACATATTCAGAGGTTGAGTAGCAGGCGTGGCACATCAACCAAACCCAAAGAACAGAACAAAGCCGGTCTGAAAGCCAATCTCCCGTCCACAATGCCTGAGAGATGTTTCGGCAGATACCAGTCCCAGGAGGAACAGCTCATATTATACATTCTCTCATTGTTTATATGAGCCTTAGAAGTTTTACAGGTGCAGGAGCCAAAATGGCCTATTAACAAATTAAATCACAAAAATCTCTGATGCACTTACTGTTTTCTGTCAGATCCATTATAGTTTTCCATCCTATCCCATCCTGTAGGCTCTTGGGCCCGGACTGTTGGTGGCCGATGGCAAACCGAGAAAGTTGGAAACCTGTTGAAACATATTCAATTGCACTTGTTTACATCAGTGCCACAGAAATCCCACTTTATTTCTCCTTTATGTGTCCCTGAATAAAGTGTACAGTAAAAATATTGCAGAGTAGCCTGCTTTGTGAAATTCAATAACAAATGTGATTCAAGCTCAAAATGAGGACTTTTTAAACATTTGTGCTCTTTCTACATTAAATATTGACCTCTTCTGTTCTGACTATCTGCATTGCTTCAGTCACCTCAGGATGTTTGTATTGCAGTATAACTTTCACATGTCTCCTAACACTGAAGCTCAAATGAAGTTGAACGATTTGCCCCATTTGCAACAACCTGGCTTTTGCTGATCCAGACTGACTGGTGAAAAGAGCCTCGGAATAAAGCCAATTACTCCTGTGTACTCTGTGTACGGTGACGCATTGTTCCTACACAATGTGCTCTCGGGTCACAATGGAAATCATGGACGCTTTGTGCGCCTGAACAAAAGTGGCATCATTTGCTGACCCTTTTCAACTCTTGTTTGCAGGTGCCTTTTATAGAGGACTCTTTCAGTTCTTTTAGGTAGGAAGATCCTCTGGCTTTGTGTGTGAAAGTGCTCGGCCTCGTCAGAAACGCCGAAAGCTATTGTTACGGCCAGCGCTGAGAAGCATTTCCCAATGCTCATTGTTTCAATGGTTGTCAGAGGGAATCAAATGAAACTTCATTTACAAAAGCCGTAACTGCTCGGTCCTTTATTCTGTGCGCAGGAGAGGCCTCTCGATGAGGGGAACTGAGTCCTGATCCGAGCTCTTCTAACGCCTGTTAGCTCTTCTCCCCGACGTGTTCCCCGTCCCGAAGCCAGCGGGACCCTTTAAGCAGAGACACTAACCTACACAACACTGTGTTTAAGCAGAGAGACCCTAACCTACACAACACTGTGTTTAAGCAGAGAGACCCTAACCTACACAACACTGTGTTTAAGCAGAGAGCCCCTAACCTACACAACACTGTGTTTAAGCAGAGAGACCCTAACCTACACAACACTGTGTTTAAGCAGAGACCCTAACCTACACAACACTGTGTTTAAGCAGAGACCCTAACCTACACAACACTGTGTTCCTCCTGGATCAGTTCTCAGTGAATTGGAAGATTTCTCCTGCGTCCAGAAGAACTGCAACTCTCCCAACTGCAGGGAGTTTCTCTTTGTGTCGACCCAACCTTTAAATCCTAGGGTTGCTTCCACTGTCTGAGCGTTGGGATCCATGAAGACAATAGCAGGGTCAGTGTCAGAGGACTGACCCCCACATGACCTTTGACCCCCACGTGACCTTTGACACAGCCCAAGCTCTGCCTCTCTTATATCCTGTCAAGTGTGCTAATAATGAGCCTATTAGCCGTGCAATTAGCAAATACACTACATTAAAGCAATACTAATTTTGGGCAGCATCTATTTTTCTGGTAACTTTCATTTGTAAGCTACATTAGTTAACATGACCTAACAATGAACAATAATTCTACAGCATTTATTAATCTCAGTTGATGTTACATTATTAAAATCAAATGTATCGGTTTTCTATTTTATCATGTTTTGTTTTATAATTCAAAGGAACAACAAAAAATACAGAACAATTACAATCTTCCCACCCCAACACACACACACACACACACACACACACACACACACACACACACACACACACACACACACACACACACACACACACACAGAGAGATGGTGTAAAAAGAGATGGTATTCATCCCTTCTGGGCTGGTGCTGCTCTTCTCTCTAGTAATAATCTCATAGTCTTAGAGATAAAACATGACAATCTGGGGCTCAGGTCAGGAAGCAGACAGACTGGCTAAACCAACCGTCTGCTAGCGGCCTTACGTCACCAAGGTCAGATAAATCCCATCACACAGAGACTCTTTCACCTAGATATCATCATATAGAGACTGTGTCTGTTCCCCGAATTTGGAAATCCAAAAAACGTCAGGTTAGAAATGTAGTCGATGTTGAGAAATGATGTTCAACAAATAAAAAAACAGATATAATACAGATGAGCAAACGATAAAGCTTGGGTTGCTGAATATTCGAACCTTTACTTCAAAATCGCTCATAGTTAATGATATGATCTCAGATTATAATCTAGATGTGCTGTGTTTGACAGAAACCTGGCTAAAACCAAACGATTACATTACTTTAAATGAGTCAACCCCACAAGATTACTGTTATAAACATGAACCTCGTCTGAAAGGCAAAGGGGGAGATGTTGCTGTAATTTATAGGAATATTCTCAAAACCACTAAGAAATCTAGTTTTAAATATACTTCTTTTGAAGTGTTGGTGCTTAATGTTAAAATATATATTGTAAACGATAAATCACATTTGAAAATTCTGCTGGCTATTGTATACAGGCCACCAGGGCACCATAAAGATTTTATCAAAGAATTTGCAGACTTTCTATCAGAATTAGTATTGGCTGCAGATAAAGTACTAATAGTTCGTGATTTTAATATACATGTAGATAACGGAAATGATGCATTGGGATTGGCATTTAAAGACACTGCGAACTCAATTGGAGTTAGACAACACGTGCCAGGACCTACTCATTGTCGTAATCATACTCTAGATCTAATACTATTACATGGAATAGATGTTGATGCTGTTGAAATTCAGCAGCAGAGCGATGACATCTCAGATCATTATCTAGTCTCATGTAAATTACATTTAGCCAAGGCTGCAAAGCCGACTCCGTGTTATAAATATGTTAGACCTATAACTTCTGCCACTAAAGATTGCTTTATCAATAATCTTCCTAATCATTTTCATCGTCTCCGCATCCTGGATAGCTTAGAAGAACTTGATATTGCAACAGAAACTTTTAACTCTCTCTTTTCCAGCACTTTAGAAGCAGTTGCTCCGTTGCGCTTAAAGAAGATTAAAGAAAATAGTCCAACGCCGTGGTACAACGAGCACACTCAGGCCCTTAAGAGAGCAGCCAGAAAAATGGAGCGCAAATGGAAGAAAACAAAACTAGAGGTATTTCGTATTTCATGGAAAGAGAGCTCGATTGCTTACAGAGAGGCCTTAAAAGCTGCTAGATCTGCTTATTTTTCAAACCTATTAGAAAATAAACATAATCCTAGGTATTTATTTGAAACAGTGGCTAAACTAACGAAAAAGAAAGCTTCAAGCCCAGAAGTGTCCAAGAAACACAGCAGTAATGACTTTATGAACTTCTTCACTTATAAGATTGATAATATCAGGGACAAAATTTTAACTATGCAACCGTCTACTACAGTATCGCATCATGGAGTGCATTGTAGGCTCCATGAGGAAACATTTATTCATTTATTGCTATAGGAGAGGAAGAATTTTGCAAACTCGTTAATTCATCTAAATCGACAACTAGTATGTTAGACCCTATACCGACTAAGCTACTGAAGGAGATGCTTCCAGATGTCATAGATCCTCTTCTTAATATCATTAATTCGTCTTTGTCTCTAGGATACGTACCAAAAACCTTTAAGCTGGCTATGATAAAACCGCTTGTTAAAAAAAACGCAACTTGATCATACAAAATTAGTCCGATCCCGAATCTGCCTTTTTTGTCAAAGATATTAGAAAAAGCAAGTCAAGTATATTTATATAGCGCTTTTCACAATACAGATTGTATCAAAGCAGCTTCACAGTATAAATCAAAACAACATAACAATGTTCGTTTCTTAGTGGAAAAAGCATCCACGTTTGGTAGGGCTGATCAATGGTATTAATGATTGGTTAATTAATTTGAATATCCCCAACTGAGCAAGCCAAAGGCAACGGTGGCAACAAAGGCAACAAAAACAGTATCATCACAACTGTGTTCCTTTCTCGAAAGAAATGGTCTCTGCGAGGATTTTCAGTCCGGATTTAGACCATACCATAGTACCGAGACAGCTCTCGTTAGAGTCACAAATGATTTACTTTTACAACCATCCGATCGTGGTTGTATCTCTCTATTAGTGTTACTCGATCTTAGTGCTGCATTTGACACAATTGACCACAACATTCTGTTAAATAGGTTAGAAAACTATGTTGACATTAGTGGAATTGCGCTAGCATGGTTTAAATCATTCTTATCTGACCGTTATCAGTTTGTAGCAATAAATGAAGAGATGTCTTCTCGATCACAAGTTCAGTATGGCGTACCACATGGCTCAGTACTGGGACCGCTGCTGTTCACTCTGTACATCCTGCCATTAGGATATATCATTAGGAAACATGGAATTATCTTTCACTGTTATGCCGATGATACTCAGCTCTATATTTCTTCAAAACCTAACGAAACTTACCCATTCACAAAATTAACATGGAAAAAAATTGGATGACTAGTAATTTCCTACTACTAAATTCTGAAAAAACAGAGATTCTAATTATTGGACAAAAAACATCCACACGTAATAACCTAGATTACTGTCTAACACTTGATGGCTGCTCTGTTAACTCTTCGTCGTCGGTTAGGAACCTCTCTGTGTGTGTGTGTGTGTGTGTGTGTGTTTGCTTTTGTGATATATGAGGACACAAATGTGTATAATGACATGCATATTACACTGGTATTACAACTTACACGTGACTTATGAGGACATTGCATGAGTCCTCATATTTCAAATAGCTTAAAAAACATAAAAAAAAAAAAAAAAAAAATTACTTTAAAAATGCAGCATGTCTCCTGTGATGGGTAGGTTTAGGGACAGGGGCAGTGTAAGGGGACAGAATATATAGTTTGTACAGTATAAAAACCATTACGCTTATGGAATGTCCTCATAAATCACAAAAACAAACCTGTGTGTTGTGTGTGTGTGTGTGTGTGTATGTGTGTGTGTGTTCTTTGATACCAATCTTTCTTTTGAAAGTCACGTGTCTAGTATCTGTAAAACCGCATTTTTCCATCTTAAAAATATATCTAAATTACGCCATATGCTCTCATTAAAGGTGCTCTAAGTAACTTTTTTACCTTAACTGAACAGCTTCGGAGTCAGTGGAATGGTTATATAACTTATTTCGGGTTGAATGGTGGTGGTTTCGCCCCCCCCCTGGTGCCCGAGAGCGGAAAAATTGTATACGGCCTCGCCGTCAGGAAGTATTGTGTGAAATCAGGTCTCGCGATGTAACAAAACGCTTTACGGCACCCACATCCAAGCACCAGCTAGCTATAAGCAAAAAGGGCAACGATAGTTTGCGTTATGGATGAGACTGTAAAAAAAGAAGCAGAAAGCGAGATTTTTTTTGACGAGGACCAGCAAAAGAGGAAGCGGGAGACTGACCGAGCAAGAAGTCAGACTAGAGTAAACATCGGACCGGCATTTTCAGAATGCAGAGAACTGAGAGAAACAGAAGCCTGCAAAACGGATGCTGACCTGGCTTTCTTGCTGTTGCACTTGTAAGTATCTTTGGAATAAACTGTGTTTAATATTTAAATTTCAATGTAAAACAGTTGACGTACTTTACAGAGATGACATATGAGTTGAATTACAATGGCCTACGTCAACGCGTCTGATAATAGGCAATAAACATGTTGCACATATCATGATCGAGCTATAAAAAGCGTTCTGATGTTTTCTTAGACAAGCAAAGGTAAACTGTCATTCTACCAGATGAACGTACCGGTAGACCTTGCTAATATAACTTTAGACAAATTAGCCTCCGATATATATTTATGTTATGCTCATGCCCACTCTACCAAAAAAAAAAAAAACCCCGAAAGCAGTAGTTGGCCTCGTTCATATCGTTCGTACCCAGTAAAAAAAAAACTAGTATGCATGACAACACAATAAAATTAAAAAAATCGCCATCAGTTGGCAAGAAAATATTGCTTTACTTACCTCGTAGACATAACTGGTTTTGAAATAGCCGGTTCATGCTCATCTGGGTTGACAGCTGATCAGCTGGGTTGCTCTTGGCGAGGGGGGAGGAACAACAGTTAGTTTTTACGACAGTGGCTGTGTTCGGAATCGCATACTTCCCTACTATATAGTAGGGGAAAAGAGTAGGCGAGCGAAAAAGTACGTTCGAATCCTCAGTATTCATAAAAGAGTAGGCGAGAATTACCTGGGTGACGTACTAATTATCGCGAGATTTGGACGATAGTGCGTTCGAATATCCCTACTTTCCTACTATCTAGTAGGCGAAAACAGTACTTGAAAGAAGCAGTACGTTCGAAACATCAGTATTCATAAAAGAGTAGGCGAGAAGTTCCCCGATGATCTACTGCTTTCGCCCAGTTTTTGAGTGCTCGACCGATGGTTACTCATGATACTCATCCCATGAGGCCACGCGAGAGCACACGTCATTATCAAACATCACAGAGATCAGCGACGCGGGGGTTTTCAAAGGTGAGTAAATGTAAAGGTGTTTAAATCGTATGTGTTAAACTAAACGTTTTAACTGTTCAAGGTGTAAAGGAGTTAGACAGTATAGTATAGTTGTGATTTTGCTGTAAAAACATGTTTTATCATGTATAGCTAACTAACAGGGGAGCTCCAGTAAGCACACGTAACGTTACGTTACGTCTCTAAAGGGGATTTACATAACCATATACATCTTAAACACGCTTATTTAAAATGTCTATTTCCATCTGTAAGGAAAATATTGTATAAGTATTGCAGATGAGCAAATCACAACATGAAAAAGACATCTGAGTGATGAATGTGTGCTATTTTGCAGGACAATTCACTGTTGTCAACACTGTTTACATTAGACAAATGTGCTGTAAATAATTTTGTATAATGTTTGTGCATTTTTGTAGGATCTGAAATGTCTGCAGACTAGTGTGAGGCTGTGAGCACTGAGGATGAGGAGCCCAGAGCTGAATCCTGGAGACGGTGCCGTGGATGAGATGCTCCATCACTCCATCTGCCCTTATTGCCTCAGATTGTGAAGCGCAGTAACAAGCACAGGTGTTGTGCCGAATTTCGACCCCCTGCCAAATTATTACCCCCCTCGTTGAAGTCAGTATCAGGTACTGATCTAATCCTAACCCCACCCCTAATCCTAGCCCCTTCCCCACAACTAATCCTAATAACAATGCTAGGCGGGTAATAATTTGGCGGTGGTCGAAATTCGGCACAACGAAGGCACGGCTCAGCTCTGGTGACTTCATCAGGATAAAGCCCAGAACGGGAACCACTGTGTTGAGATGGCAGTAGGATGTGCGGTTCAGCGCTTGTAAATACATGCTTGTAGTTTGAATAAAGCTTCGTTTCATGTGTTGTTGTCTTGTATATGCATTTGTTTATTGTGATGGTTACTTTTATTTGTTCTTTTACTCATTTATTCATGTTTCTTATTATTGTCAGTATATAAAATATAATTATTGAATTAATGTAGCCTATGCATTAATTCATTGCTTGACTGACAATTGAGATGTTTCACTGCATTTAGTGTGTATTCATGCATAAGTCATATGACAAAACAAATTACATTTTGCTTGTTTTATTAAATTATATCATTTTTAGTATATAAAAAAGTTATATAATTAAGTATTGGTCAGCATTTAATATTATTATTTTGTTTAAGTTTTGGGGTGGGCTAATAATGCAATTCATTCTGAGGTAATATTAATTTTTAAGGAGCGATAGCCTACCTAGATTTTTCGAGTATAAAGTCAACAGTTTTCTCCAAAGGAGAGATCTTCGAGCAGCCGCACGTCTCCTTTGTGCAGACATTACAAACGCTGAGGAAAACTGTTCTGGGTTGTGCTGTCGAGTTATTGATGTTATGAAGTGTTAGTGCACCTGTCGCTCATATCATTTAAACTTATAAACTTATTACATACAAGATCATGGAAATATACCAAAGTTTTATCTAACAATGAACAATCATAATGACAAAACAGAAAACATAAAGATCGTTGGTTTGTGTACATCATAATATGATATTTATATACAAAAAAGAACAATAACAAGGCTAAATATCTTTAAATAGTTCTTCATAATAGGCCTACATAAAATAATTTTTTTGTTAGAAGTCTGAGGGATGAATTGAGAGGTAAATTCATAAAGAAAAAGAGAAAACTTGAAGGAGAAACTTTTTGGGTGTAAAATAAAGAAATTAACAACATATTCAAGAGATGACGATTTGGGGGTTTCTTAATAAAAAATTATATCGTTATAAGGATACAATTGCTTAAATCAACCCTAAATGTATTCACAAAATAAATGGGTAGCTGTTTCTTTAACAATACCACAAAATGAACAACTTTCATCAATATCAAGATATTTACAGATAGATAAATTAAACCTGTCGCTCATATCAGTTGTTGCGCTTGTGATAACGCGTCGTAGGTCACATGATAACGTCAACATGGCGATGATGTCCGGATCGCATTCATACTCAACGAGATTTGGCTAAAGTACCTACTCTTTTTGCGCTCGTTAAGTAAGTACTTATTGAAATAAAGTACCTACTCATTGAGCATGCGATTCCGAACGCAGCCAGTGTGTTTGAAAGCATTTACTACCAGACGCTAGGGGGAGCTTAGAGAAAAAACACTCAGGGTTGCCTGGTGCCCCTTTAAGGCGAGACACTACAGCTGAATAGGGTAATTTTTTTAAATAATAGGTATCACTATGAAACTTTCTCAGTTGATTACTTACACAAGTATATTAAAAAAAATGTATTACAAGTTTTTTAAATTTGTATGTTTAATTTTGCAAATTAGGCATTATCTCAATAAATATGCACAATTTTGCATATATTTTCGGTAGATAGATCTGAACATATGATAAAGCCAGGTGCAAAATTATTTTTTCATTTTGTTTACACACAAGATGATAAAAGAATTTCAGAGGGATTTCAGGATATATGCTTTCATTACCTAGGAAATCAAAATATACTGTCCATAGCCTTAAAAAATACATTTTCGCCACATTCTTTTAATTAAGGTGTCACATAAATCAGGCCAGGAATGATTTATTAACAAATTCCTCTGAAAAATCTTCAGAATACTGCTAAGTGTATAACTGGAAAGTTTGGTGTACATAGGTGCTACACAGGCTGAGGTGTTTCTACTGGAGAATGACAAAAAACCCATTTTGAGAAAACAGCCTTTAAAGATTTGTAATGCAAAAATTCATACTTTTTTTTGTGGAAACAACAGACACAATATCTTATCAAATCATTAGCAACAACAATACAAACCACCTAAATCACATTCAAACTTATAACACAGCATTTATGGGCTTCAACTGAACAGAAAAACAGTCAAAAACACACATCTAAATGTCAGAGCATGTCACGTGATGTATCTGAACGAATCACGTTGTCAGAAATTGACATAGCCAATGAGATTTCGGTTTTAGAGTTAAATGCCCATTGTACTTTCACGAAGGAAATGACCATATTTGGATCCGACAACAATGTACAGGAGAGAGAGAGCTTCCCAACGGTGTATGTGATGACAGGATGCAGATCGCGATCGCAGAGCAACATGTTGATTTAGCACGACAACTTGTAGTAAAATAAAGACCTAAATGTGTATTTTGGAATTTTTTTCACCACAAGTCTGAAAGAAGACATGTTATTGAAGACAAATAGCCCAAAATCTCAAAATTGACCAGTGAAAAAAACCCGATGTTTTTGCCTGCCGTGTCTCACCTTAACAAATGCGGAACAATTAGTTAATGCGTTCATGACATCAAGACTAGATTATTGTAATGCTCTACTGGGTGGTTGCCCTGCACGCTTAATAAACAAACTACAGCTAGTTCAAAACGCAGCAGCTCGAGTTCTTACCAGAACCAGGAAGTATGACCATATTAGCCCGGTTCTGTCAACACTGCATTGGCTGCCTATTAAACATCGTATACATTTTTAAATATTGTTGATTACTTACAAAGCCCTAAATGGTTTAGCTCCGCAGTACTTGAGCGAGCTCTTAACCCATTATAGTCCTTCACGTCTATTGCGATCTCAATATTCCGGCCAGTTAATAATACCTAGAATATCAAATCGACTGCTGGCGGTAGATCCTTTTCCTATTTAGCACCAAAACTCTTCCTACCATTGTCCGGGAAGCAGACACACTCTGTCAGTTCAAAGCTCGATTAAAGACACATCTCTTTGCCCTAGCATACACATAATACATTATAGACATCTATAACTCAATGTTAGGCTGCATAGATTAGGTCAGCCGGAACTGGGAACACTTCCCTTAAATCATGATGTACTCGTTACATCATAAGAAGAATGGCATCTACGCTAATTTTAGTGTCTTTGTTTATCCCGAGGTTTTTTATAAAATAAAACTAAATTCTGTATCAAATTTATAAGCAAGACAAGTAGTTTGTTTAGACATAGTTTGTAGGGAATTACAAACCTGCGCAAATATAATCAAACGAACATAACTATAGAATCAGTTCTTAATACGCATGTGAACGCCATCAGCTTTTATCACAGGTTCAGTTTAAAGTCTGTTTATAGAGAACGGCGTCATCTTAGCGGCCCCTAATTTAATAACAAATGATCATTTCGATGGAGGTGAATCAATCAAAACTAACTTTAGCTGGAAATAACATTATTCAAGAACCGCTATAAAGCCAAAACAATCTCTGTTACCTTAAATTATATGTTTGTCTCTGTAAAGCTGCTTTGAAACAATCTACATTGCTAAAAGCGCTATATAAATGAAGATGACTTGACTTGACACACACACACACACAGAGAAATAGAAATTGACTATATAGATATTTAAAAAATAAATAAAACTTATAAGAATGACAAAAAACAACAAAAATACTAAAACTTTAACATAAATTAAATTGAAAACTATATTTTTAAATGTAAATATAAAACTAATTCAAAATATGAATAAAACTATATTATTATATCTCAATATTACTGAAATAGCACTGGTTTAGAATGTCCCTGATGTTCAGGAGAGAGAGGTTCGTGGCCTACAGGGGGCAGCACACCAAAACACATCAGCCACACACACACACACACTAACTCTCTCACACACACGCACACACACACACACACACACACACACACACACACACACACACACACACACACACACATGTCTGGTTCGCTATCTTTGTGGGGACTCTCCATAGGCGTAATGGTTTTTATACTGTACAAACTATATATTCTGTCCCCTTACACTGCCCCTGTCCCTAAACCTACCCATCACAGGAGACATTCTGCATTTTTACATTTTCAAAAAACATTACTTAGTGTGATTTATACGCTGTTCTCCTCATGGGGACCACTGGCTGGTCCCCACAATGTAGGTGATTTCAGGTTTTACTATACTTGTGGGGACATTTGGTCCCCACAATGTAATATAAACACTCACACACACACACACTAACACTCACACACACACACACACACACACACACACACACACACACACATACACACGGGATCTGAGATACAGCGCTGTGACCTCAGGCGTCCTGTACAGCTGTGTGTGTGTGTGTGTGTGTGTGTGTGTGTCAAGGCAATCTCTGAGAGGTGCTTGTGATTTATTGGTAACGGGAGGCCGTTTCTAAAGCCTGTCTCTGATTTCTGTATGGAGCCGCTCCACTGAGCTCCAATAAGTGACTTCTCTTACCTTTTCACAACGCACAAAAGCGTAATCCGTGGACGACTGAAGCCAGCGATGTAGACAGTGACCAGGACCACCAAAGTGTGTGTCAGGTCCTCCTGAACACACACACACTCATGACTGCAGCTTCATGAAGTGAAAAGGAGGAGGAAAAAGACGAGGATGTCCACAGTTATTCTTCCCGGAGAGAAGAGCTGTTCAGAGCCCACATTAAAGGCCAGAAACACAACAATAGAGGAGCAGAGCGAGAGATGGAGACCGTACCCGCTCCGACACAGATCAGAGTTTAGCTTAAAGTCAATGTGAAACGCCTTTCGCAAACCGATCCATGTGTTCGAGTGAGACTGTGAGGATGGAGACAGATCTGAGACCTGAGCACATGTTAACAACTCTCAACTTCACCCAATAGATTTATAACCCTGGGTTAGTACATGTGACCAAACTATTGGCTAATAGTTTATATTTTACTTATATTTTTACTTAATAAAAATAAAAAATATAAATTACCTAACCCAACTTACAAAAGGGGTATAGGTGCACAATCTATAATACAAAACAAAATTTGTATTCAAATCTACACGTTTCGTCATTCCTGCTCAACATAAATTGATAGACTGCTTAAAAGTTCATATAAAGAAAGAGGTTGAGCAAGTTTTCTGTTTTAATAAAGCATGAACTGATCAAATGTTAGCCTTGAATCCAATGCAACTCACTTTGGATTGCAAACGCATAAATGCAAATTAATTAATCACAAAAAATAAACTGAATTATGAAAATAAAAGATCAGCGTTGATGTTGAAGAGTCTCCATGTCTCCTCACAGGAACTCACATCTGAGACCTGGAACTGGAGCATTACTGCGACTCCTGGAACTGGAGCATTACTGCGACGCTCCTCTGGGACCAGCTCAACAATCGCCATCAATACGCCACAAACATGACAATTAACATGAAGTCCCTAACTGGACATCACAGACTCGATGCTATCTGTGCGCCGGGCCGTTAGCGCCGGCGGTGTGTGTCCCTGCACCGGGGTCAGATGTGTGTGTGTGTGTGTGTGTGTGTTAGCGCCGGCGGTGTGTGTCCCTGCAACGGCTCGGGATCGCAGGCCTGAAGCTTTCTTCTCTGACAGAGGAGCAATTACAGATAATGCGTTATTTAAACTGTTTATATACAAGCTTTTACCCGGCTGTTAATGTGTGTGTTTGTGCGGCAGGGCTATCGCCGGCGTCTGTGTAGCGCAGGAGGGTTTGTCCCGATGCTGGCGGGATAACGAGGGAGCGGAGCACATCAAACGGCCCCGGGGACACAGAGGTCATTACACATGCGATTATATTTCCAGATTACACACGGGCGTGTTCGTACTCGACTGACCCGACAACAAACACCAGCACTCCACAACCAGTGTAGGCACAGGGATATATATAACTTTAACTTTTTCAATTTGTTTACTTGCTTTATGCTTTACAAATAAACATTAATTGAATAAATAATAAATTATTGAATATCTAAGTATTCAATAATCAAATATACTGTATACACACACAAACACATACATACATACAGACAGTATATTGTGTGAAAATAGTAATAATAAAAAATAGGAGTACATGTGTCCAAACTATTGGCTGCTAATTAATATTAGTTATAAAACATAATAAAAAATTAAACTAAATAAAATAAAAGTGCTTTTATCCAAAACGGCTTACATCTGAGGAATATTGTCATAAAGTTGTCTATAGATCTGAATAATTTTTCCCGAAACGTAAAGAAGCCGATCCTCGATAACCAGCTGTGTCATCACTGAAGTCTACACATGTAATATTGAAGAAAAGGGTTTTGACTATGTTGTATATATTTTAGGCTGTGATGGTTTTTTGATTAGTTTTTTGATTTAAACATCTGATTAGTTTTAAATGATCATTGTTGGATTACTATTGCATGTATTTGCTAGTGTTACTGACAGTTATTTGTAATGTAATGTTATTGTGTGCGCTGCCGGGACTGCAGACAGGAAGTAGCATTCGCTAAAACATCTTTTCGTAAGATTAATGTATTTTGTACATTGTCCCTGACAAATAACTAAATTGAATAAATAAATAAATAAAATAAATATGACATACGATATCTATAAAACACACTTTCAATTCTATTCTATGTATTTATTTTGATCGTAACTGTAACAGAACTGTTATCCCAGCTGGGTTATGGAGTGTCTGAGAGGCATCGGTTCCCTGGGTCAGAGTTCTGCTGGGTTAGACTTCAAGTGGGTTAGACTTCAAGTGTTGGTGAATTGTTTAAGCGCTGGCAGATTTCAGTGATGTTGAGAATAGTGAGATATTCACTTCTGAGGACATGAACCGGTTGGCTTCAGCACAAGATACCGTCTGCAATTAAAGAGCTAAATTAATTCTTACATTCTCATTTCTGCTAATCTCAAACATCCTCTTCTTCTAAAGCTCAGGAATATCCACACCGTGGCTCTCGCTCCTTTTTGTCCTTAAAATGCCGTTTTGTCCTTAAAATGTCGAGTCACAGTGTAACTGTAGCGTTGTGTGGTTTAGATTCACTCGTACGGGATGTAAAGGTTCAGGCGTGGACTAGAATTACTGAGCACACTTCTGAGTGTTCGTAAGAGCCAGAGACGCTGAAACCAGAGACGCTCAGCAACAGCAGTCACCTATCCAGGAATCACACTGCAGTCTATTATCTATAAGCCTTAATATAAAAGGGATCCTGACACGAGAAATCAAATTTGTCTTGATCTGACATTTAAGGACTTTGTACCATTAAAACGGCCTGCAAATTTCAGAGCTTTAAACATCCTCCTCATTATAAACAATGCTCCAAAAACAGCTCGTTTGGATATTGCGGGATCTGTGACATCACGCGGGCAAACACATTTGCATAAGCCCGCCTCCAGAGCAAGACATTGACCAATTGGTAGACATCATCACATCATAGGCCCCGCCCACTGGCGAGCGTTCGCTCTGATCAGCCAGTTTGAGTCTCTAGACTTCAGAAGATCCCAGTGTCGGGAACAAGCGGTTTATTTTAATGTTCTGGATCACGTCAGAGTATTACATGTGTTCAGAGCGTTAGACTGAGGACAGGGTTAGACTGAGGCCAGGGTTAGACTGAGGCCAGGGTTAGACTGAGGACAGGGTGATGGACTTCACATTGAAGACTTCTGCTGACGGACGAAGCAGAAACTGTGTTGAGTCTTACAGCACC
This sequence comes from Semotilus atromaculatus, assembly GCA_031834385.1. Classification (NCBI taxonomy): domain Eukaryota; kingdom Metazoa; phylum Chordata; class Actinopteri; order Cypriniformes; family Leuciscidae; genus Semotilus; species Semotilus atromaculatus. Next base: position 44,255,899 of record JAULUF010000055.1, on the reverse strand, counting down.
GCAGCACAAACCCGCTGTCAATTATTCTATAGTGGATTTTATATGGATAATGTTTTCACAACACTGACTCACATGACTAGTGACAGGCCGTTGATACCATAGATATCCATAATAAAGGGTAGATGTCTTACGGCGGAGTCTCTATCGTCATCACCGGCGGCCATCTTGTCACAGGCTAGCTTTCTGGCAGGCTCTGTGATACCTGATGTAAGGTGAGAACACAAATACTCTTATCTCGCGGAAATCTTGTCCGATTTACAAACGGTTTGGTTTCTTATTAACGTTATTAATGTACACACCCATAAAACACAATGTTAAGAGTGAGCGATCAGCCTGTGACAAGATGGCCGCCAGGTGCTGACGTCGACCTCCATTGGCCAGCAGCGTGGATGAGACATCTAGCCTTTATTATGGATATCTATGGTTGATACTGTTACTGTTTCCTCTGCAGGATTAGCATAACCCTGACATCAGCCAATCACAGCAGTGTCTGCTCACTGACACGCCTTAAAGGAGCCGCACCCTAAAAACTGACCCTTTCAGACAGACAAGAAGAGAGTAAAAAAATTATAATTTTTTTGCATTAGTTTTATTTTGTGCACAGCTCTTAATTAACATTATAAGTGAAGGATATAATAATTAAAAAATCCATGTCATATCTTTAACCTTTCTTTCTTTGAATCACATTGAGCACAATGATACTCCAGGAAGTGACATCATCTTGGTGGGGAAACAAGTGGTTTGTGTCACGCTAAACATTCCAGTCTGTTAAATCAAATTACACAAATTAGTTTGATAATATCTGAGGGTTGTTTCGTTCAAAAGTTTGGGGGGAGATTTCTTAATGTTTCTGAAAGAGTCTCTTCTGCTCAGCAAAGCGGCGTTTATTTGATCAAAACTTCCGCAAAAACAGTGAAATATTATTATAATGTAAATCTGCTGTTTTCTATGTGAATATATAGTAAAGTGTAATTTATTCCTGTGATCAAAGCTGAATGTTCAGCATCATTACTCCAGTCTTCAGTGTCACATGATCCTCCAGAAATCAGGATGATATGATGATCTGATGATCAAGAAACATTTATGATTATTAATGTTGAAAACAGTTGTTCTGCTTCAGATTTCTGTGGAAATCATCATAGATGACATTTTTCAGGATTCTTTGATGAATAGAACTTTTTATAAAAAATAAAAAATAAATCATCTTTTGTATCCTTATAAATGTCTGGATACAATCCTTAAACCCTGTCACTTTTGATCAATTTAATGATGCCTATTTAAAAAAAAAAAAAAAAAAAACTGCATTTACCGGTACAGTATGTGTGTGTATACAGGTGCAAAATATCATGTATTTCAGTAATTCAAATTAAAAGGTGAAACTAATATAGTATATATAACTATACATATACATGATTATACTTTTCAGAGGGCCGATATTTCTGTATTTAAAATCCTTTTTTTTATTGATTTCATGTAATATTATAATTTTCTGAGATTTTTAATTTGGGGTTTTCATAAGCTGTAAACCATAATCATCCAAATTATAACTTTTGCACAATATTCAAATTTTTCGACTTTCACCTCTAATTAACTTTACAGAGATCTATAATTTTAACAGTAAAATGACATGTATTATCTTGTTGATGTAGTAGAACTGTTCCCTGTATGGTACGTTAGCTTTACAGTAAACCCATTCACTGACGTCAAGAGTCTATCTTTTAAATTCAATTAGTCTATTCTTGAACCAGACAAAAGGAGAGAGTGTTATGCAGACTGGAGGTAAAGGGTCGCGCCCGCCGTCTTCAGCGCCGCGAGATCATGACATGTGGAACAAAGCTAGAAATGCCAGCGATCCGCGCAGCTCTTCCGGCTCTCCTCTAGGGCGCAGCGGCACAGGCACACAATGGGATGCCGCACAATCATTAATGCAAATAAACTGATTTCTGGCCTGTTTTACTTCGGTCAGTGATTCATTATGAGCGAACAACAATAGGCCTCGCGGAAGAGGATAAAGAACAGAACAACAGCGGTGCACTAGCAGGCGTTAGCTAGCAGACAGCCACTGTCACAGGTCTACGCATGAGCATTCCCAGATGGACTTTTCAACAATAAAAATCATTTGTTTACAAAGCTCTCGAAGTCGGATGAACCCTTTTGCACAGACTATGGTGTAGATAGGGTTAACTTTCTGAACCCGAACCCGGAGACGTGAAGCTGCTTCTGATCACACTCTAAACTATCACTGTTGCTCTCACTTACATATTTTTATATGCTGCTGTTGCTGGGCGTTTACCAAAATTAATGAATTTTTGATATTTCTCGTAACCTTTGACTCCAATCAATATGTGTGTCACTGTAACATCTGTCATTTTCCATTTGATATGCACTCAGAAAATCAATTATTGAAGAAAGCTATTATTTTGCCACTGACCCCCTTGGAACATACAATTTATGATTCATGGAATACATATAATGTAATTAAGAGCTTTGAAGTGAATCTATTTGCCTTCATTTGCACTGCGGGTCCTGAAGATCCTCCAATCCTGCAGAAACCTCTATAGAGGAACGAACATTAGAGAAGCCTAACTCTTCAGCCGGCCACTGGGAGATACACTGGTTTACTCAGCCACTGGGAGGTACACTGGTTTACTCAGCCACTGGGAGATACACTGGTTTACTCAGCAACTGGGAGATACACTGGTTTACTCAGCAACTGGGAGATACACTGGTTTACTAAGCCACTTGGAGATACATTGGTTTACTCAGCCACTGGGAGATACACTGGTTTACTCAGCAACTGGGAGATACACTGGTTTACTCAGCCACTGGGAGATACACTGGTTTACTCAGCCACTTGGAGATACATTGGTTTACTCAGCCACTGGGAGATACACTGGTTTACTCAGCCACTGGGAGATACACTGGTTTACTCAGCCACTGGGAGATACACTGGTTTACTCAGCCACTGGGAGATACACTGGTTTACTCAGCCACTGGGAAGTACACTGGTTTACTCAGCCACTGGGAGATACACTGGTTTACTCAGCCACTGGGAGATACACTGGTTTACTCAGCCACTGGGAGATACACTGGTTTACTCAGCCACTGGGAGATACACTGGTTTACTCAGCCACTGGGAGATGGTTTACTCAGCCACTGGGAGATACACTGGTTTACTCAGCCACTTGGAGATACATTGGTTTACTCAGCCACTGGGAGATACACTGGTTTACTCAGCCACTGGGAGATACACTGGTTTACTCAGCCACTGGGAGATACACTGGTTTACTTAGCCACTGGGAAGTACACTGGTTTACTCAGCCACTGGGAGATACACTGGTTTACTCAGCCACTGGGAGATACACTGGTTTACTCAGCCACTGGGAGATACACTGGTTTACTCAGCCACTGGGAGATACACTGTGTTCTGCACTGTTTTCTGCACTGTAATCATGAGCGTAATCATGTGATAAGTTGCTGTGTGAATCTGAGATACCCGTAGAAATTATGAAACCCGTCCAGCATCAGCGTCTTCTCCTGACTCCGTTCAGAAACCAGTTTATTTCCCGGACTCTGGACGTACTGACCATGACTAATGCCAGATCTGAATAAAACCAGTTCCTTATTCAGGACTTCCATCTTTATGATGGTTTTATGCATGGATTGCACTACGGAGAGTCTCAATTTACATTTTTGATGTGACAAGGTGATGTAAAAGATTATTTAGAAATTAATTTTTTCTGTCTTTTGTTGGATGGCGCGATCCGCTGATTAGCTTCCCGTCGCTCCAGCATCCGGAGACAGCGTGAGCCTGACTTTGGGAAATCCAACCCTTCCATGTAGAACGTGATTGATAAAGCCAGCAGAGCATGATGGGAGCTGATAGAGCCAATGCTAATGCTGTTTAACAGCGACGGCGCTCACAGCCGGCATAAAGCTGACGGAGGAAAGACAATGAACAACATTATTTTACAGCATCAGTCACGAGTTGTAATGTAATGACAGCGGCTCACAAAGGCACAAGCGTTCTGCTATTTATCCACACATTTACTGCTAAACACATAAACTCTCCTCGATCGCGTCTCCGGCTGAAGAAAATCAGCCAGAATGTTGATGTTTTCATTCTATATAAAAAACTACTGGTAACTGTTATATTTAAAACTATAGTTTTTACCCAAATACTTTTCTTGCTAAACTTAACCCAGGGTTAGGGTTTTCCTTTAGCCATTGCACACTCAGCACTGTTTTAAAGGGCACATATTATGGCATTTAAAATGTTCCTAATATTGTTTTGGGAGTCCACAACAACAGTTTTACATGCATGCAATGACAAAAACACTTTTGTTGTCTTATAATATGCATTTATTTTTACCTGATTTGCTCACCGACTCCCAAATGATTTGCTCACCGACTCATTGTTCCAAACCCCTCCTTCGGTGACGCTAATCTGCGGTGATTGGCCAGAATACCCCGTAACTTACACCACACACACAAATACTTATTGAGCATGCTACAAAACACATAAAAGCAACAATTGTTAATAATACTTACAGGTTGTGTAAGTAATTCGGAGGAGGAAGCTGATCCAGATAAACTGGGTTCTGACCCTTCCTTCAGTATCAGCCGGATTGCGGATCCACACTTGAAAGTCAAGTCAAGTCAAGTCAAGTCAAATATATTTATATAGCGCTTTTCACAATACAGATTGTATCAAAGCAGCTTCACAGTATCAGTCAAAACAACATAACAATGTTTGTTTCTTACTGGAAAAAAGACATCCACGTTTGGTAGGGCTGATCAATGGTATTAATGATTGGTTATTTAATTTGAATATCCCCAACTGAGCAAGCCAAAGGCAACAGTGGCAAGGAACCGAAAAACTCCATCAAGTGACCTAATGGTGTCCTAAAACTCCATCAGGTGACCCAATGGAGGAAAAAAACCTTGGGAGAACCCAGGCTCAGTCAGGGGCCAGTTCTCCTCTGGCGTTTATGAACTAGAGGCCGGATTTACAGTAACTGTAAGATAAAAAAATGTATATGAATGCCTGGCTGAATAGATGCGTCCTTAGTCTAGTTTTAAACTGGGAGAGCGAGTCTGAGCAACGAACAATATCACGAAGGCTATTCCAGAGCTTCGGAGCTAAATGTGAAAATGCTCTCCCTCCTTTGGTGGATCTGGATATCCTAGGTATGACCAGAAGCCTCGAATTTAGTGATCTTAAAGAGCGCAATGGATTATAGGGCGATAGAAGATCCGTTAAATAGACTGGAGCTAAACCATTTAGAGCTTTATAAGAAGCAATACCTTGTAATTAATACGGAACTTTATAGGTAACCAATGAAGTGATGATAAAATCGGTGTTACATGATCATATTTTCTTGATCTAGTAAGAACTCTAGCGGCTGTATTTTGGACTAACTGTAGCTTGTTTATTGAGGATGCAGGACAACCAGCTAATAAAGCATTACAATAATCTAGTCTTGAGGTCATGAATGCATGAACTAACTTTTCTGCATCAGAGACTGATAGCATATTACGTAGCTTAGCAATGTTTCTAAGGTGGAAAAAGGCTGTTTTTGTAACATATGAATATGCTTTTCAAAAGACAGGTTGTAGTCCAATATAACACCCAGGTCTTTTACTGTAGTGGATAAAGTAACAAGGCATCCTACTATGTTAAAGTTGTGCTGTGACCAGTTTTGTGGACGGTTTTTAGAACCGATAAGTATTACCTCTGTCTTGTCTGGATTTAATAAAAGAAAATTACGCGTCATCCAATCTTTTATATCTTTAACACAATCTGTCAATTTGGATAATTTAGCGTATTCATCTGGCCGTGATGAAATATATATTTGAGTGTCATCAGCATAACAATGGAAACTAATTCCATGTTTCCTTATAATATTACCAAGTGGCAGCATATATATTGAGAATAATAGAGGGCCTAACACAGATCCCTGCGGCACTCCATAGTTTGCCGGAGTTATGATAGATTTTTCGCCATTTAAATAGACGAAATGGTAGCGGTCAGATAAGTATGACCTGAACCAGCTTAATGCTTGTCCTTGAACACCAGTATAATTTTGTAGTCGATCTAAAAGTATTGTGTGATCTATAGTATCGAACGCAGCACTAAGATCAAGTAAAACTAGTATTGAGATACAGCCTTGGTCCGAAGCTAAAAGTAAATCATTTGTGATTCTAACAAACACAGTTTCAGTGCTATGATGTGGCCTGAATCCAGACTGAAACTTTTCATAGATGTCATTTTCTTGTAAGAAAGAGCCGAGTTGAGCGGACACAACTTTTTCTAGTATTTTAGACATAAATGGAAGATTTGAAATGGCTCTGTAATTTGCTAGGTTATTTGGATCTAATTGTGGTTTCTTAATAAGAGATTTTATAACTGCCAGCTTGAACGTTCTTGGAACATGACCTAAAGATAAAGATGAGTTAATAATATTGAGAAGAGGCTCTTCCACTATAGGTAACACTTCTTTCAGTAGTTTAGTTGGTATAGGATCTAATAAACATGTTGTTGTTTTAGATGAAGTGATACGTTTATTTAACTCTTTTTGTTCTATAGTTGTAAAGCATTGTAATTGCTCTTGCGGGCTGATAATTGCGGCTGAATTATAAGGCGCGAACAAAGATTGAACGTTTACAATTGTGGTTCTGATGCTTTCAATTTTCTCGGTGAAGAAGTTCTTGAAATCATTACTACTAAACTGTAATGAGGTATTTTGTTCAGACGACATCTGTTTATTTGTTAGTCTAGCGACGGTATTAAATAAAAACCTTGGATTGTTTTGGTTGTTTTCTATTAATTTGCTGAGGTGCTCAGCCCTGGCCGTTTTTAGGGCCTTTTTATAACGTGACATACTGACTTTCCACGCGATTCTAAAGACCTATAAAATTAGTTTTTTTCCATTTACACTCTAAATTACGGGTTTCTCTCTTTACGTAGTATTCTTGTACCATGGTGCTATACTTTTCTCCCTGAGCTTTTTTAATCTAATGGGTGCAACAATATCCAATGTTCTAGAGAGAATGGTGCTCATAGTGCTAGTTAGTTCGTCTAGTTCATCTGTTCGTTTGGGTTCAGGCCGCAGCTGAGACAGATCAGGTAAGCTATTTGAGAAATGATCTATGCTGGATGGAAGGATTGTTCTACCTGGTCGATAACGTGGCGCAGCATGACATATTACAGCAGTACGTAATATGCAAGTTACCATGTAATGGTCAGTGACATCATCACTTTGTGGAATGATATCTATATCGGTTGGATCGGTTCCATATGATATAATTAAATCGAGTGTATGATTAAGACGATGAGTTGGTCTGGTGACGTTTTGCTTGACCCCGAAGGAGTTTAATAAATCTGTAAACGGAGCCACTAACGCATCATTTGAATTATCTACGTGTATGTTAAAATCTCCAACAATTAATGCTTTATCGACGTTGACCAATAGATCTTTTTTTAGAGAGAAAGTCTGCAAACTCTTTTATATCTCTGTAGATTGTTGCAACACCGCCGCCACGACCGATCCGACGGGGCTCATGCTTATAACAGTATCCAGGCGGAGTAGACTCATTTAGACCGAAATAATCATTTGGTTTAAGCCAGGTTTCAGTAAGGCACAGTACATCAAAATTATTATCTGTGACCATTTCATTTACAATAACCGCCTTAGGTGTGAGCGATCTAATGTTTAGAAGACCTAGCTTTAGAAATGGTTTTTGTTCACTAATAGCGCGATTTTTTGTTTTAATAACAATTAGATTTTTTCTAGATCCCGCAGTAGATTTATTATTTGATCTCAGTAAACGAGGAATAGACACAGTTTCTATGCAATGTTCTACACTAGTATTAATATCAATTAAATTGGTGCAGCAGAGACTGTGATTTGGATTCTTGGTTACTAGTCAAATGGTATTTAACATCTTGGAGATGTTATCCGACAGAAGATCTGCTCCGATTCTACTTGGGTGTAAGCCATCAGCGCGGAAGAGCCTCGGTCGCTCCCAAAACAGATCCCAATTATTTACAAAGAGCAGTTTCTGCTCATTGCACCATGACATTAACCATTCATTTAGCGCGAATAATCTACTGAACTTTTCATGCCCTTGTCGGTACGTAGGAAGCGGTCCAGACACAATGATCGATGTTTCAGGCGATGTGCTGCGTGCCGTCTCGATCAGGCTCCTGAAGTCTTTCTTCAGAACCTCCGTCTGTCGCAGCCTAATGTTGTTAACTCCCGCGTGCAGCACAACAGCTCCGACGCGCTCGTCACCGTTCAAGATCTCAGGTACCCGCGCAGCGATATCGAGAACACGAGCACCAGGAAAGCAATGACTGTGCACCTTACTTTTACCTAACGTAGCGTGGACGTGTCGGACGGTGGAATCGCCGATGATCACAGCATCGCGTTCCCTTTCGCCAAGAGAGGAGAAGCGGTTCTGGGTGGAGATCTCGAAAACCGGGAGGGAGCGAAAAGATTATTGTCCTGGCTCGCGGCTGCCGCAGAACCACCCAGGCTTTGTGGTGGTGTGTTGGAGCCGGAGTGAATGAAACCATGGCTGATCGTGACCTGGACGCTCGGGACCAATGCTGAGAAACGCACGGAGTAGAGGAGGTCAGCGTCAGCAGGTTACTAACGTTAATCACTGATCCGTGTGCATCGGCGCGTGATGTTTCAAGAGCTAAACGCCGGTCTCTCAGCTCAGCTTGTCTCTCTAAAAGGTCACGGATCTGCTTCTCTACAGCTTCTAATTCAGACTGCACCGCGAGCATCTCAGATTTGTTCTCATCTGCACCAAAAGGTAGATAACATACATCTGATATATTCGCCATTTTAACAGATGGACAGTAAGTTAGCAATGATGCAACCAGTGATGCTATTAACATTAATACTATGACTGAAGTCTTGGGTATAATCCGTCTTTTTAGTGGCACGGGTGTAATGTAGACGCACGATAGACGAGAAAATGTTTGTTTGTAAGTGAGTGTAAAGAGAGGGTCAAAAAGTCCTAGGCCAACGCGTTTCCACAACGCGTTTTCGTTCTGAGCCAGCGTCACGTGACTTGAAGCAGCAGAACCGGACAAGCAGAGCAGTGAGTGAGAGGCGCTTGTCTAAACCATAGGAAGTCTAAACCCGGCAATTTTAAAAAGCTCAATTGCAATTTTATTTTCAATGGCGGATCATACGTATGCCGAGCCACAGTAGAAGAAATCCTCGTCGCCAAAGTCCCAAATTGAACGAAAAAGGAAACGTGACCGCAGAGCTAGTACAAAAAACAAGAGTAGCCTAAATTGCGGGATAGCTTTTTCCAGGTGGAAAGAGCTAATGAAGGAGAAAGATTTCAAAGGAGACGCTGAAGTTGCCTGCTTTCTCCTCGACAGGTAAGTCAATGTTTTTTACAGTCAATAATTCATACTGTAGTAAACATAGTAGTAACATAGTTCATAGGCTACATAGTAAACGCTTGAAGATACGCATAGTAAAAAAATACATGGTGAACGTTTGAAGAAATCAGACCAATCATAAAGGCTATCACAATCATGTTTTTATTTTATCTGTCAGATAGCCTAACGTTACGTCTTGTCTCTTTATACCTGACTACCATAAAATAAAGCAACTTTTTTTTCGGGAGCTTCCTCCTTTTTCTCTGACTGAAAATATCTGTAGCCTACTGGGAGTCCAGAGTAAAGCTCCCGATATGTCCTGTAACTTAGTTACAGGACATATTTATTTCACATTTAGAAAGAAGTCCTGCAACTAAGTTACCAAATAAACAGAAACAGAAGCGACTGAAGAAGTGTGTCCTCTTTCTTTTGTGAAACCTAACGGTAATTTATTTCTGTGTGACTAATGTGACGAATAAAGAAGGCATACATACTAATTACAATAGTTCATGTTTTTCACAGTAAGTAATTCATACAGTAATTTGTTTGTTCGCTGTGTCAAGTTGCAGTTTGTTTAAAATTACAAACCTGTTCACCTGAAGGAAAACTCGACGAAGTGCTATTAGAAAACATCATGTCATAGCTTTTTGGTACATAACGGCTACCGTAGATGCAACACGCATTTGAAAAAGCGAGGCGCTGGAGAGCACAGTTCGTTTGAATGCAAAATACAATTTCACCTCTAGATGGGAGTAAATCTCACACAGAGCCCCTTTAAGCATAAGATTATTAATGAATGTGTGCATATTGTGAATGAATTTAATAAATTCAGTTACCTAGCTTTTCCAGTAGCCTTCAGTAAATTCACTTATGTAAGAAAATTATTCATAAAACATAAATATCAGTTGACCCCATGTTTACTTCCTTCACTGACACAGAAGATGAAGAGCCTATATCAGCCGAAGCTCCGCTTTAGGAGGAAGAAGACGAGGACAGGAATAATCCACTGCCACTGAACTATCATGGAAACACCATCCAGAAGAGCTGTACTCGCACCACAATGTGCCAATTATAAAATACCAAACTTTGACTTTAAGGAGATTTTTATATACATTTAAACATGTTTTGTGCACTTGATGTTGAGTGTAAAATGTGATTCCTGAAGCAAAAGCATCTGGAGTGTCAGCCGACGCACAGCTCTCGTCTCATTCCCAGGTAATGGAGCCGCTGAAGGAACTCGCAGACCTACTTTCTTCTTTACCTCGCAGCTCTTCAGTGCTTTTTGTTGTGTCACAGTTATTATCATGGGTAGAAAGTGGCTTCTATAATGATACCTGCCTTCATCCTTTTCATTTTCATCTCACGAGAGATGTAATCCAAATAAGTCTGGCATTTTCAGATTACCACAGGCTCCTGTTTAGCGCAGATGACAAATCTCCTTATTTACAAGGCATGAGCTTAGCCTGTGCGCTGCCTTCAGGTGAGCTAGCAGTCGTAACCCAAAACCTCCACCTTTGTGAACGCCTGCTTCCGACGTAAGCTGGTTAGGAAAACTCAAGCGTCTCTCTCCCTCTCGGCACGGGATATCAGTGAGCGAGACAGATGCCCTGAGACCGTTTAAACTTTATTTCCGCTTGTTGAAACTGATAGCACATTAGGAAAATGCCAGCCTGCAGAGTTGAAGAACTCCCACGGTCATGGAGAAAGGGAAAGAGCGGAGAAAGAGAAGCTCCTGTCAGTCTGAAGATTCCTTTCCTCTTCCCAAACCAGGAAAAGCTGCTAACGCGAGTCCCGGCCCTTTCCCGGCCCTTTACTGACCCTTAACTGGCCCTTTCCCAAACCTTTCCCAAATCTTTCCCGACCCTTTCCCGACCATTTCCCAAACCTTTCCCGGCTGGATCTGCTCAGCGTCGGGGAGATTGAGGCCCAGATTTCTCCTAAACAACTTCATTAGGGGTTATGTCCGGGCCTTGATGGGTTTCTGGTGTTGCCGCTCTCGCAGATTAAGTTTCTCCGTGTATAAAGCTGTAATTGTTCCCGATCCCAGCGAGATGCTCCTCCTGACAGAGAACAGGATCTGCTGGAGATGAACTGGAGTCCGAACACTGACATTAAGAGCTGCTCATTCATCAAGAACACAGGAAGGAGGAGAACCCTTTACTCCACATCCATGAAGGAGGAGAACCCTTTACTCCACATCCATGAAGGAGGAGAACCCTTTACTCCACATCCATGAAGGAGGAGAACCCTTTACTCCACATCCATGAAGGAGGAGAACCCTTTACTCCACATCCATGAAGGAGGAGAACCCTTTACTCCACATCCATGAAGGAGGAGAACCCTTTACTCCACATCCATGAAGGAGGAGAACCCTTTACTCCACATCCATGAAGGAGGAGAACCCTTTACTCCACATCCATGAAGGAGGAGAACCCTTTACTCCACATCCAGCTGATGTGGAACAGAAGACAAGAACACGGAAAACTATATGAGAGTGAGTAAATGAGTAAATAACAATACTTAATGTAAAATAATAAATAATAATATAAGTGATGAAAAATAATAACTAGTTACCTTAGTTAAACAACAAATAAACAATAATATAAATATGTTAATATAATATAAATAATATACAATTAATGAATTATATAATAAAAGAAAATCATATAAACATAAAATTACTATTAATAATAGAAAATATATAAATAAACAAATATAAAATAACAAACAAAAACATATTACATAAAATTTATAATAATAATGAAAATAAATGAGCACAAATATAAAATAATTAACAATTATATCATACAAAGTAATAAATAATATAAATAATAGTAAAGAAATACAAATAATAACACAAATAAATATATCAAATAATAAATTATAAACATAATAATACAAAATAAAAATATAAATTTCTTAAATAAATATTATTTTTAGAAAATACAATTTTGGATGAACTCTTCCTTTAAGCTGAACTGTATGTTTATGAATAGAACAGGTTTCCATGGGAAACTTTTTTATTCTCTCTTCAGGTTGTGTGAAATCATAACAATAATAATAATAAAAAAACATTCTCCCTGCTTTTCAAATGGAAAATAACGTGATGTAAGGTGTTTGTTCCCTGGCTTTGTGATTTGCAGAAACGCTCAGATTCTGATATCTGTTCCACACAGAAGTGCGTACGGAAACCCGCGAGTCGCATTCTTCTCCACAATTCCTCCCAGATTTGATTATGATAAAGTTCTATTAGTGTTAGCCGTAAATAGAGAATCCATTTCACGTTCTATTGAAAGTGGAGAATTGACAGCGAAAGTGAAAACGAAACCCGGGAAACATCAGGCGTGGAGTTACTGAAGCACATAATCAGCCAATGAAACTCTGGGATTCCTCCACTAATAAGTGTCAGAAACCAAAGCAGAGACTTGAGCTGTTAATGACTCTCATCCCGACACTTTAAGCCCAGGATAATTACTCGGAGAAGGGTTATCCTGAACATGCCTAATGTGGATTTATGCTTTTCATTTGCAGCTGTAAATACGGCCCTGAAGCTGCAGGATTGGCGGAGCTGTGTATTAATGGTGTTAGCATCACTATAATCCACTAATGGGCCAGAAATGTTGAAGACATCGTATTGAATCATGGACAATTATGTTGGCTTTTAAAAATTTAATTCTTCTGGAAATATGACGGAAAGGCCATGCTTTTAACAGATAGCTTATTTATAAATAAATAAATTTTCATTCTTCAGCATAATTGAGATTAGAAGCAATTTCTTTATTACATCACAAAATCAAGTGCAGCTTATATAGACACTAAATATGAGTAACAAACACTGTACTGTACAAACGTCTGAGGTCAGCGAGAGTTTATTTTTGGAAATAAATTAATTATTTTATTCAAGGACACAATAAACTGATCAAAAGTGACAGTAAAGACAAAATAATTACAAGTTACAAAATATTTTATTTCATATAAATGCTGTTCTTTTGAACTTTCTGTTCATCAAAGAATCCTGAGAAAATAAAATGTATGACGTGTTTTCGACAACGATGATAATCATAAATGTTTCTTGATCATCAGATCCTCATTAGAGTGATTTCTGAAGGATCATGTGACACTGAAGACTGGAGTAATGATGCTGAACATTCAGCTTTGATCACAGGAATAAATTACACTTTACTATATATTCACAAAAACAGCTGATTTACACTGGAGTAATATTTCACTGTTTTACTGTATATTGAAAGGCCTATTTCTGAAGCATTAGTTAGTGTTAGTGATTAGTTAGTGAGTTCTGCACCGGATAACAGTGATGGAGCGGCTCGTGGTCTCGAGCGTCGCGTGTGTTTCCTCTAATGCACGAGTTCCCCGCTCACACACAGTAAAGGACACGTTGAAGCACTTGAGAGCTGTTTGGATGGTGATAAAGGGTTTAGTTGATCCTTTATGGAGCGTCTCTCGCTGGACCTTGATCTACATGTGCTGCTGGCGCAGGAGAGATCAAACCTTCCTCAGCAGAGTCTGATCTCGGAGGCTTCACGCCTGTCAAACCCTCAACACACACTCCTCACAGACGTATTTATAGTCTACAGCGGCGCTGCGACATACATGTGTGTCAAACACACTCTCAGTTCTGACAATCACACACAGACGATGAAGCGAACACACTGTTGCCTTGTTGAGTTTGTGTAAAGCCCAAAACGACTTATTGCTATTAATGGGTGTGTGTCAGGAAAACATGTCCAAATCACAAAAATAAGACCTGATTGTTTGCATAAAGAAATCTTATTTACTGAAGAGATTATTTTCATTACTTCGGTTTTTCCAAACATTTTTTATTCTCATTATTGACTTTATAAAGAGTATGTATTTATGTTATGATTGCAGATTAAAAGGATCATCCATCTCTGACGGCTCCAGCACGCGCTCCCGCGTCACAGCCTTCAGTGCGGCCGTCACAGCTTACTCTTTATTCATATTTTCTTCTGATTAAGCTGCATGAATTAAACAGCTCATAAACATACGTTATTACTTGAAAAAAGCTGAAATAACCTGTTAAACATGACAGTATTCTGCCACCATTAAAAACATTTCTCAGTATATATAGAAGCGCTCTGGCATGGAGAACCCTGGTTCTCTACACAACCCACTGAAGCTTTAATAATTCATTATTAATAATAATAATTATCATTATTGGTAATACTTTATTTTGCATTGTCCTTGTTACATATGTACATGTACTTACCATAACAGTAAATTATGCATAATGACATGCAACTAACCCTCCATTGAACCCTAACCCTATAGTAAGTACATGTAGTCAATTAATATTACTCAGTACTTAAATGTATAATTACACTGCAACAATGACACCTTAAAATAAAGTGTAACCTTGTTATTATTATTATGATTAATTATGGTAATTGAGAGTGGAGTTGTTGACTGACATGATTTATAAGTGTATATTTTATATTATTTTTCACACCACTTTAAAAGCAGTTTGGCTGTTTCTTTAATGCTAATCAGAAGCATAATGATGATTGATTTCTGTTTGACCTGATGCAAAGTTTGTCTCATCTTGTTCTCATTGATTAAACTCTTTCCAGCTGAATTATTGATCAGGACGGGACCGTTTCACACATGTTTACAGTCATCAGAACATGAACATGCTCTTAATGCTGATGGGGAAGATGAGCTAAAGATCCTGTAAAAGATTATTATGGTTTAGAGAGTTCTCGATCGTCTACATTAAATATCAGAGTTCACCCGACGCATACTGTAATTAAAAGTAGGGAAAGTCGTTTTCAATGTCTTTAACGTATTCTCATTAGTATTTCTGAAAACATGCCTTACCAACATACTGTCTAAAACAAACCATAGATCATTTATAAAGCTGTTGACTTATAAAGCTAAAGACTGAAGATATTAACTCTTGTTTTCTGAAATCAGAATTAAGTGAGTTAATGCTTAAAACAAGAACAAATATCTGAGGTAAGAAAAATACACTTGATTCAAAGAGAAAAAAACTTGACTTTTTTCAGTACACAAGTCTTATAAGTCATATATTCAGTCGTTTTGCTTTTTCAGTAAATGTATCTTGATTTAAGAATGTTTATAAGACAGAAAAATCTTTTTTTCTGCAGTGTAACATTATATAGGTTAATGAAATATACCATTTCTATCATAAATATAAGTTCAGCTCAGTAAAACATGTATAGTTCTGTCCATCACAGCTGCTGTTTTCTTCCTGTAAACTTCACTGATTTATTTTCACAGTGAGGAAGAGGAGAAGTGAACTAAACTCCACTTTCACAGCCAGTCGGGACTTTGGGATGAAGTGCAAAACCCAAACTTCAAACTTTCTCCTGTTTGAGAGAGAAAATTTTTATGTCCAGACTGACCCGCACCTGCTCTCGGGCTCCTCTGGACACGACCAGCAGCGCGAGTGTCAGCGGGAGCCGGCGTCATGAGGAGTGTGTGGCCGAGGTGAGGAGTGTGTGGCGTCGTGAGGAGTGTGTGGCCGAGATGAGGAGTGTGTGGCCGAGGTGAGGAGTGTGTGGCGTCGTGAGGAGTGTGTGGCCGAGGTGAGGAGTGTGTGTGAAGAGCTCCGCACACGGAGAACAGTGGGACAGATCCTCACCTCGCTGGTGTTAAACGGCCCCTGACTGCCAGTAACAGACACCAGCTCCTGTGAAGAGACTCAGAGATCCAGCGGAGCCCAAACTACTGTTCATCTCACCACACAACAGAACTTACTCATACATCACATATCTGTTCTTCTTCATTAGCGGCAGATGGAACGAAAAACCTGAATTATTTCTGCATTTTTCTGTCTTGCTTTGCTATGAATTTGCTATGATTGAATATATCACCCGTTTAAGGTGGTATTATTACACCACGCTGCTAAATAACATCTGATATTTTTTTTGACCCCCTAAACCTACCCCTCACACAAAACTTTCTGCAGTTTTACACACAGGAATATATACAGTACTGTGTAAAGGTCTTAGACATATTAGTATTTTCACCCCCAAAAAATGGTTTTAAGCCAGTTACATATACACTATATTGCCAAAAGTTTTGGTACGTCTGCCTTTATGGCGTCGTGCTGGAACAGGAACATCCACAAACTCTTCCCACAAAGTGGAGCATGAAATTGTCCAAAATGTCGTCATGGTATGCTGAAGCATTAAGAGTTCCTTTCACTGGAACTAATAGGCCAAGCCCTGAAAAACAACCCCACACCATAATCCCCCCTCCACCAAACAACCCCACACCCTCCCAAGCTTTAAACCACTGCATCCTATGCTTTACTCCACTGCATCCTATGCTTTACACCACTGCATCCTACGCTTTACACAACTGCATCCCACACTTTACACCACTGCATCCTACGCTTTACACCACTGCATCCCACACTTTACACCACTGCACCCCACGCTTTAAACCACTGCATCCTACGCATTACACCACTGCATCCTACGAATTACATCACTGCGACCTACGCTTTACACCACTGCATCCCACGCTTTACACCACTGCATCCCACGCTTTACTCCACTGCATCCCACACTTTACTCCACTGCATCCCACGCTTTACACCAGTGCATCCCACGCTTTACTCCACTGCATCCCACGCTTTACACCACTGCATCCTACGCTTTACACCACTGCATCCCAAGCTTTACTCCACTGCATCCCAAGCTTTACTCCACAGCATCCCACGCTTTATCCCACTGCATCCCACGCTTTACACCACTGCATCCCCCGCTTTACACCACTGCATCCCACGGTTTACATTACTGCATCCTATGCTTTACACCACTGCATCCCACGCTTTACACCAATGCATCCTATGCTTTACACCACTGCATCCCAACCTTTACTCCACTGCATCCCATGCTTTGCACCACTGCATCCCAAGCTTTACACCACTGCATCCCAAGCTTTACTCCACTGCATCCCACACTTTACACCAATGCATCCTACGCTTTACACAACTGCATCCCACGCTTTACACCACTGCATCCCACGCTTTACTCCACTGCATCCCATGCTTTACACCACTGCATCCCAACCTTTACTCCACTGCATCCCATGCTTTACACCACTGCATCCCACGCTTTACTCCACTGCATCCCATGCTTTACACCACTGCATCCCAACCTTTACTCCACTGCATCCCATGCTTTACACCACTGCATCCCAAGCTTTACTCCACTGCATCCCACACTTTACACCAATGCATCCTACGCTTTACACAACTGCATCCCACGCTTTACACCACTGCATCCCACGCTTTACTCCACTGCATCCCATGCTTTACACCACTGCATCCCAACCTTTACTCCACTGCATCCCATGCTTTGCACCACTGCATCCCAAGCTTTACTCCACTGCATCCCATGCTTTACACCACTGCATCCCAACCTTTACTCCACTGCATCCCATGCTTTGCACCACTGCATCCCAAGCTTTACACCACTGCATCCCAAGCTTTACTCCACTGCATCCCACACTTTACACCAATGCATCCTACGCTTTACACCACTGCATCCCACGCTTTACACCACTGCATCCCACGCTTTACTCCACTGCATCCCATGCTTTACACCACTGCATCCCAACCTTTACTCCACTGCATCCCATGCTTTGCACCACTGCATCCCAAGCTTTACACCACTGCATCCCAAGCTTTACTCCACTGCATCCCATGCTTTACACCACTGCATCCCAACCTTTACTCCACTGCATCCCATGTTTTGCACCACTGCATCCCAAGCTTTACACCACTGCATCCCAAGCTTTACTCCACTGCATCCCACATTTTACACCAATGCATCCTACGCTTTACACCACTGTATCCCACGCTTTACACCACTGCATCCTACGCTTTACACCACTGCATCCCATGCTTTGCACCACTGCATCCCAAGCTTTACACCACTGCATCCCAAGCTTTACTCCACTGCATCCCACACTTTACACCAATGCATCCTACGTTTTACACCACTGCATCCCATGCTTTACACCACTGCATCCCAAGCTTTACACCACTGCATCCCACGCTTTACACCAATGCATCCCACGCTTTACACCACTGCATCCCACGCTTTACACCACTGCATCCCACGCTTTACTCCACTGCATCCCACGCTTTACACCACTGCATCCCACGCTTTACACCACTGCATCCCACGATTTACTCCACTGCATCCCACTCTTTACACCACTGCATCCCACATGTTACACCATTGCATCTCACACTTTACACCACTGCATCCCAAGCTGTACTCCACTGCATCCCACGCTTTACACCACTGCATCCCACGCTTTACACCACTGCATCTCACGCTTTACACCACTGCATCCTACGCTTTACACCACTGCATCTCACGCTTTACTCCACTGCATCCCACGCTTTACACCACTGCAACCCAAGATTTATACCACTGCATTCCACGCTTTACACCACTGCATCCTACGCTTTACACCACTGCATCCCACGCTTTACACCAATGCATCCTATGCTTTACACCACTGCATCCCACGCTTTACACCACTGCATCCCACGCTTTACACCACTGCATCCCATGCTTTACTCCACTGCATCCCACGCTTTACACCACTGCATCCCATGCTTTACACCAATGCATCCTACATTTTACACCACTGCATCCCACGCTTTACACCACTGCATCCCAAGCTTTACTCCACTGCATCCCACGCTTTACACCACTACATCCCACGCTTTACACCACTTCATCCCATGCTACAAGTTATGCACTGTGATATTCATAACTAACTAATGATCTATGTATTTGAGCCAAAATACTGGAGAGAAAAAAAACACAACCTATAATATCAACATCAATAGATGTGCCTTTATAAAGTTAATAAATATATTTGTTTTGCTATCCTAACCCCTCACAATATGATTAATTGCATTTTATTATTTGCATTCATCATTGTTTTTGGGGCTTTTCTTTCCTGTGAAGTTATGAATAGTTACTAATAGTTTCCTGTCCAGTTAATGAATCACGAGTTCTTCATAAGAATGATTCACAGTTCAGATCCTTTCCAATCAGAAATTCAGGAACTTAAAACAAAAGGAGAATTTTATGCTAATTTATTCTTTTTCGTCATTTAGCAATCTTTTATCACTGTTAAAATCTACTTTCTAGCCTGTGAAATGGATTTAAAAGTAAAAAAAGAAAAAGAAAAAAGGAAAAGAAAAAGAAGAAAGCATTGAAAAGCATATGATTCTGCTTATGATCCATTTGGGAATAGTGTGGTTTAACTTTGTCTGGTTTCAAGATAAAGTTTCTATGGGGGATTATTGTATCGATACTCGTGCTTAAAACATATATACATATATATTTTAAATTCATTTATGATGTATTCCCCCTCTGGCTGGAGATAAGCAGCGCTGCATGGGAAATATACATTGTTCAGTCCAATTCTCATGTGCATCTGTCAGAAAGCCCAGATACACTGATACCACTTCAAACGGGCCTTTGTGGAGGAAGTAAAAGAATTTCCATCATTCCATTTCTTTTCTGTCCAGGACACAAATTTATCAGCTGAACTGCATCTCATTCTCCACTGCTAGAAACCAGTGCGGAGAGGAGGAGGAAAAATCCTATTCCAGCAGCAGCTGTAAGCCGTACACACACACACACACACACACACACACACACACACACACACACACACACACACACACACACACACACACTGCTCTCTCTCTCACAGTTTTAAATAATCTCGCTCCTGCTCATCTCTTGTTAATACAGAGTCAGTCGCGTGTCAAATATATTCCGTCATCTGATAGTGGACTGACAGCTGTCTGTATTAATATCTGTTAATGCAAACTGATTTATATTCACCCTTTTCTCTTTTAGATCTACCTATAAATACCCGCTGTTAGAAATCAACTAGAATATTTTAAATAATAAATAAAAAATCATTATACTACAAAAATTATAATATGCAACAAATATGTTAAACATTTTAAAAATGTTATATATATATATATATATATATATATTAATGACATTGTTTCATTTATTATGCTTAATGAATATCATAAACAATATACATTATTATGTATACCTATTTCTAAAAAGCATTATATTGTTTATTGTATATTGAACGTGTTCTAGCCGTTCAACAGGTTAAAATGCTTAACGGTATCTGTATAATATCTGTAAAAATGTATCTGTAATTAATGCTAAAGAATTATTCAATTAAAAATCTAACGAATAGCACCCAAAAACAACACAATGCGTTCAATAAGAAACATGTTCACAAGAAAACCATCATCATCATCAATATGCCGTTAATAACTCGAGCTGGCTCTGTTATGATGGAGTCGTTCAGTTTCTCAGAGCCTATCGAGCCTTTGCTAAGCAAGCATTGTTTCATGTTCATAAACGCTATGGAAACTGGTCATTATTCTTTCATAATAATTATTCCCGCTGTTGTACTAATCTCTCTTATTCAATACACAGACAAAAGTGATTCCATAGCATATGTCAGATTCAGTTTTGAATGAAAACTTGATAATGATCTCTTTTCCTTTTCGCAATTAATATCCTGCCAATCCACAAACACTTGGTCTGGCGACACACACACTCACACACACACACACACACACACACACACACTCTCTCACACACACACACACACACACACACACACACACACACACACACACACACACACACACACACACATCCTCACTCACTCACACACACACACACACACACACACACACACATACACACACACACACACACACACACACACACATACACACACTGACCGTCGAAAACAGACGGAATCGCCACTTGATATGAACTCGCTGAAGCGCCGTGATTTACACAATTCATTACCGCTAGTGATTCTCTCACTTGCGTGTTATTAAATGGTTACTTACTCTAGAAGCGCCCGGGGGAGCGAGGCTTGTTGGGTGGCAGATAGATTAAAGTTTACATTGAAAGGAGAGATTGAATTGAGAGTAATCAATAGCATAATGGGGCAGCGGGAGCGAGCGCTTGCCTGCGCTCAAATGAAATTACCATATTTTTAATCTTAATTTTCCACTCTGTTTATCTGACAGTGTGGATGTGCAATCCAGAGAGATAATGAGAGAGTGGGATATTGACACGCCGGCTCTCCAGAGTGCTTGTTTCAGTGATTAAATGCTGTGATCTGTGATTACTTTGTGTCGGGTGTCAGGGCAAGCGGCCAGGGCTTGGGGAGCGGCGCGGCGACAGACGCCCGCGGCAGATGCTAACCGGCTAACCGGCTCTCGCGACTGACACGCGCACAATGGGGAATACTGAAGCAATCTCATCCCAGTCAGCGTGTTTCCCGCCTCAGCTTCCCCACGATAAGAGGAGCAACACAAAAGTTTGCACAATGAGTATTATCATACGGGCACTTTCCCTCCTCGCGTCCCTCACATTAGCACTCGGACGCTTATCTCAGCGAGGGCCAATAGCAATGCTGATGCAGGACGAGAAAGAGAAGTTAAGAAGGGAAATATAAAAATATACAATTTGCGACAGTCAGCACAATGAATAAACATGGCGAATAAATTCCCAGAGAGGTCGCCTGCATGTTAAGAGACACTGGAGAGAGCTTCGGCTCCATGTTAATCAAGCGCAATATTCACCACAACTCAAATTTGTATTGTTGCTCACAATGAGCCGAATGTGGAAAGCAATCATACACACACACACACACTCACACACACACACTCAGACACAGCCTGTGGATCACACACACACACACACTCACACACAAACACACACTCAGACACAGCCTGTGGATCACACACACACACACACACTCAGACACAGCCTGTGGATCACACACACACACACACACACACACACACACACACACACACTCAGACACAGCCTGTGGATCACACACACACACACACACACACACACTCAGACACAGCCTGTGGATCACACACACACACACACACTCAGACACAGCCTGTGGATCACACACACACACACACACACACACACACACACACACACACACACACACACACGCACACACACACACACACACTCAGACACAGCCTGTGGATCACACACACACACACACACACACACACACACACACACACACACACACACACAGACACAGCCTGTGGATCTCACACACACACACACACACACACTCAGACACAGCCTGTGGATCACACACACACACACACACACACACACACACACACACGCACACACACACACACTCAGACACAGCCTGTGGATCACACACACACATACACACACACACTCATACACAGCCTGTGGATTTAAGGATTCACTTTGGCATTGTGTGTGTGTGTGTGTGTGTGTGTGCATTAGGACCCTGACAATTACTCCTCGGCCGTGTTCTGTATATTTCCTTCTCTCAAATAAATCGCTTGATGGTGCAAATTTCTGGTGAAGAAGTTTCGATGTTCTGTGCCTCCGATGGCCGTCGTGGAGCAAATCCCACGGGATTGACTGACGCCTGGCACTTTCCCTCATCCATAAAATGAGAGGTAACAGCGTGTCTGACTTCTCCTCGAGCCTTTCTCAGGCCCTTTCTCCAAACCATTTGTCACATCAAATAAATAGCACAAGTTTAAAGCCTCGTTCCGACTCCCAGCACAGTCGGACAGTTACTCTTCCAATTTATCATCTTTTGTGCTTCAATCATCGCTGAAGTCCACAGTCTGGGTTTGGCCCAGGCTCCTCATGAAGCACGGCTCCTCAGTGGCGTTACATGTGTCTTATCAACACAAGTTTGTCGATTTTCAACCCGCTTTGTATCTTGCAGTGTTGGTACATAAATGAACAATCTTTACTCTTTTTTTTGCAGTGTTACCTGGACCGAGTAATTACCGTTTAATTTAATTTAATTACTCAGTTTTTTCAGGCTCAAGAAGGTAGATTGGTGTTAGAGATCGCAGCGGACCAATCAGCTGTGAGCAAAGTGACACGTATCAGATGCAGTTAGGCCACGCCCCCTGTATCAGATGCAGTTAGGCCACGCCCCCTGTATCTGATGCCGTTAGGCCACGCCCCCTGTATCTGATGCCGTTAGGCCCCGCCCCCTGTATCTGATGCCGTTAGGCCCCGCCCCCTGTATCTGATGCAGTTAGGCCCCACCCCCTGTATCTGATGCAGTTAGGCCACGCCCCCTGTATCTGATGCCGTTAGGCCACGCCCCTGTATCAGATGCAGTTAGGCCACGCCCCCTGTATCTGATGCCATTAGGCCACGCCCCCTGTATCTGATGCAGTTAGGCCACGCCCTCTGTATCTGATGCAGTTAGGCCACGCCCCCTGTATCTGATGCCGTTAGGCCACGCCCCCTGTATATCTCCCTAATCCTGCAGTTTACAGTCAAAGAAATTTAGAGACAAAAATGCTCATCTTTTGTTGCTATTTACTTATTATATTTGTATTATATGAATTATAATTATGCATAATTCATATAATTTAAATATGTTAATTGACAAGAAATATTAAACTTTGCTTTTGAATGAATAATATAATACATGCATTCATATATAATGCTTTTAAACAACGTGTTTTCATTTGAGCTCTTTGTGAATCTATAATTATTAGGCATATATAATTATATAGTCAGATGTTTTCTTTCAGATGCTTCTCAAACTTTTGCTCCAGCGTTTATTCCTGGCTTGTGAACGCTTTTAATTCTATCATAATTCACAAAGATCTCTTAATCTTCAGAAAAGAAGTGAATTGCGAGAATCAAACCAACGCTCTCCAGGTGCCATGTGATTGGCTGTTCGCTGATGATGTCACACTTTCAGCCTCTTCAGTCGATCACAGGTTCTTCAGTCGACAGCGTTTACACCGAGCTCTGTGAGACCGCTGAATCTAAACCAGGTTGGGTTTATCTGGATTTGTCAACTCTAAACCTGCTCTAAACTCAGAGTTTGTTCAGCTAGCTTTGTGGAACAGGCCTCAGGGCTTTGGTGAAAACTACAGATCTTCCACATGTTTGTATCCCGACAGTCGCAGCAGAAGAGGGTTATTAACCGGTTTATTTTACGAGGTTTATTGCTGAAAATCGTACTTTGTCTACTCTTTAAACAGCATTATGGTAAAACTGGAACACCATGGCAAAAGCTTTCTTCTCCGCAACAGTGTTTTGCTTCGGGCAGAACTGATGGAACGGCAGTTTTTTCAGTTTTCAGTCACCCAGATTGAAATATTTTTTCAGATTGTGTTCTCTCCGTATTTACAATTCTTTGCAGCTTTTAGCCGCTGTCTACAATGCACTGGAAACCAACAGTGACTGGAAAACTCCCGCTAAACATTTGCTCTTTTAATTCTTACACCCGGAAATAAAAGTTGAGACGATTATGACTAAAAGTTTGCTGAGAGGTATTTCCTACTGCAGCACGGCAGTATTTGAGGGAAGACTACATCCGCTCTTCTCTAGTCAGAAGCACCAATTTCAAGTTTTACTGAAAGCCCATTTTGCCAGCGGTAAATTCCCACTTTGAGCTCTACTATATCGACAGCATTGTGGCATAATGTCGATGACCATAGACAATTATTTTGACTCATCTTTGTTTTTTTCCACAATAAGGCACAACGGAAGAATACGGGGAAATTAACAAAACGTTCCTCTCGTTTCACATCAGTCAGTGTTAAAGATGGATTTGTGTGGATTTATATTGAAAGTGAACTAATGGAGAGGAAAGTCTTCAAAGTTTCTCCTAAATTTCATTAGAAGAGAAAAAATCTGAATACACATTTAACCCATAAACGTACAGCCACAAAACAGGTTAAGATGAGAAGAGACTGATTACATCAGAAGATCCTCCACATTGAACAGATGATTTAAAACTACAGCTCAAATAAATAAACTAAACTTTTGCTCATCATTTATCAAAGTGCTTCAACAAAAATATAGATATATAAAAGTAAATAAAAACTTTTTAAACATAAATAGATAAATAAAATGACCAGTCTAATTTATTTTCTGTGGTTTTCATCATTATGCCACAAATACTGCAGAGTTTTTAAAATCATATTGCACAAATGATCACTACTAAGCACCTATTTGTTAAGAAAGAAACGATCTTCATCATCATGAAAGCGTCTCCCACATTCCTTCGGTCTTCACAGCCATCATCAGTATGCGTTGGGTTCGGCACACTGATAACGGATCCACCCGTTCTGAGCTGCTGGCCTGAAGCTTCAGGCAAATAGGAAACTTTTGGCCTGTTCTCAGTCTGAATCCTCGGCATGCTCCGTCACCTCTGCCTAAATGGCCTTTGATTCTCTATCCACGAGAGCAAAGGTGAAAATGAAAGGATGGGACAATAGGGCGAGGCTGAACTCATCAATAAATAAAGTTCCTGTTCTTCCTGATGTCATCGCATTGTCTGAGGCCACCGAGTCTGAGTTACGAGTCTGAAGCTCATCTAGAGAACGCTGGATACGAGTCTGAAGCTCATCGAGAGAGCGCTGGATACGAGTCTGAAGCTCGTCGAGAGAACGCTGGATACGAGTCTGAAGCTCATCGAGAGAACGCTGGATACGAGTCTGAAGCTCATCGAGAGAACGCTGGATACGAGTCTGAAGGTCATCGAGAGAACGATGGATACGAGTCTGAAGCTCATCGAGAGAATGCTGGTTACGAGTCTGAAGGTCATCTAGAGAACGCTGGATACGAGTCTGAAGCTCATCGAGAGAGCGCTGGTTACGAGTCTGAAGGTCATCGAGAGAGCACTGGATACGAGTCTGAAACTCATTGAGAGAACGCTGGATACGAGTCTGAAGGTCATCGAGAGAACGCTGGATACGAGTCTGAAGCTCATCTAGAGAACGCTGGATACGAGTCTGAAGTTCATGGAGAGAACGCTGGTTACGAGCCTGAAGCTCATCTAGAGAGCGCTGGTTATGAGTCTGAAGCTCATCGAGAGAGCGCTGGATACGAGTCTGAAGCTCATCGAGAGACCATGGATACGAGTCTGAAGCTCATCTAGAGAACCCTTGTAACGAGTCTGAAGTTCATGGAGAGAACGCTGGTTACGAGCCTGAAGCTCATCGAGAGAGCGCTGGTTACGAGTCTGAAGCTCATCGAGAGAACATGGATACGAGTCTGAAGCTCATCGAGAGAACGCTGGTTACGAGTCTGAAGGTCATCGAGAGAACGCTGGTTACGAGTCTGAAGGTCATCGAGAGAACGCTGGTTACGAGTCTGAAGGTCATCAAGAGAACGCTGGATACGAGTCTGGATACGAGAGTGCTGGATACGAGTCTGAAGGTCATCGAGAGAACGCTGGTTACGAGTCTGAAGGTCATCAAGAGAACGCTGGTTACGAGTCTGAAGGTCATCGAGAGAGCACTGGATACGAGTCTGAAACTCATTGAGAGAACGCTGGATACGAGTCTGAAGGTCATCGAGAGAACGCTGGATACGAGTCTGAAGCTCATCTAGAGAACGCTGGATACGAGTCTGAAGTTCATGGAGAGAACGCTGGTTACGAGCCTGAAGCTCATCTAGAGAGCGCTGGTTATGAGTCTGAAGCTCATCGAGAGAGCGCTGGATACGAGTCTGAAGCTCATCGAGAGACCATGGATACGAGTCTGAAGCTCATCTAGAGAACCCTTGTAACGAGTCTGAAGTTCATGGAGAGAACGCTGGTTACGAGCCTGAAGCTCATCGAGAGAGCGCTGGTTACGAGTCTGAAGCTCATCGAGAGAGCGCTGGATACGAGTCTGAAGCTCATCGAGAGAACATGGATACGAGTCTGAAGCTCATCGAGAGAACGCTGGTTACGAGTCTGAAGGTCATCGAGAGAACGCTGGTTACGAGTCTGAAGGTCATCGAGAGAACGCTGGTTACGAGTCTGAAGGTCATCAAGAGAACGCTGGATACGAGTCTGGATACGAGAGTGCTGGATACGAGTCTGAAGGTCATCGAGAGAACGCTGGTTACGAGTCTGAAGGTCATCAAGAGAACGCTGGTTACGAGTCTGAAGCTCATCGAGAGAACGCTGGATACGAGTCTGAAGCTCATCGAGAGAGCGCTGGTTACGAGTCTGAAGGTCATCGAGAGAACGCTGGATACGAGTCTGAAGGTCATCGAGAGAACGCTGGTTACGAGTCTGAAGGTCATCAAGAGAACGCTGGTTACGAGTCTGAAGCTCATCGAGAGAGTGCTGGATACAAGTCTGAAGCTTATCGAGAGAGCGCTGGATACGAGTCTGAAGCTCATCGAGAGAACGCTGGATACGAGTCTGAAGCTCATCGAGAGAGTGCTGGATACGAGTCTGAAGCTTATCAAGAGAACGCTGGATACGAGTCTGAAGCTTATCAAGAGAGCGCTGGATACGAGTCTGAAGCTCATCGAGAGAACGCTGGATACGAGTCTGAAGGTCATCTAGAGAGCGCTGGATACGAGTCTGAAGCTCATCGAGAGAGCGCTGGATACGAGTCTGAAGGTCATCTAGAGAGCGCTGGATACGAGTCTGAAGCTCATCGAGAGAACGCTGGATACGAGTCTGAAGGTCATCTAGAGAACGCTGGATACGAGTCTGAAGCTCATCGAGAGAGCGCTGGTTACGAGTCTGAAGGTCATCGAGAGAACGCTGGATACGAGTCTGAAGCTCATCGAGAGAACGCTGGATACGAGTCTGAAGGTCATCGAGAGAACGCTGGATACGAGTCTGAAGCTCATCGAGAGAGCGCTGGATACGAGTCTGAAGCTCATCGAGAGAACGCTGGATACGAGTCTGAAGCTCATCGAGAGAGTGCTGGATACGAGTCTGAAGCTTATCAAGAGAACGCTGGATACGAGTCTGAAGCTTATCAAGAGAGCGCTGGATACGAGTCTGAAGCTCATCGAGAGAACGCTGGATACGAGTCTGAAGGTCATCTAGAGAGCGCTGGATACGAGTCTGAAGCTCATCGAGAGAGCGCTGGATACGAGTCTGAAGGTCATCTAGAGAGCGCTGGATACGAGTCTGAAGCTCATCGAGAGAACGCTGGATACGAGTCTGAAGGTCATCTAGAGAACGCTGGATACGAGTCTGAAGCTCATCGAGAGAGCGCTGGTTACGAGTCTGAAGGTCATCGAGAGAACGCTGGATACGAGTCTGAAGCTCATCGAGAGAACGCTGGATACGAGTCTGAAGGTCATCGAGAGAACGCTGGATACGAGTCTGAAGCTCATCGAGAGAGCGCTGGATACGAGTCTGAAGCTCATCGAGAGAACGCTGGATACGAGTCTGAAGCTCATCGAGAGAACGCTGGATACGAGTCTGAAGCTCATGGAGAGAACGCTGCTTATGAGTCTGAAGCTCATCGAGAGAACGCTGCTTACGAGTCTGAAGCTCATCGAGAGAACGCTGCTTACGAGTCTGAAGCTCATCGAGAGAACGCTGCTTACGAGTCTGAAGCTCATCGAGAGAACGCTGGTTACGAGTCTGAAGCTCATCGAGAGAACGCTGCTTACGAGTCTGAAGCTCATCGAGAGAACGCTGGTTACGAGTCTGAAGCTCATCGAGAGAACGCTGCTTACGAGTCTGAAGCTCATCGAGAGAACGCTGGTTACAAGTCTGAAGCTCATCGAGTCTGAAGCTCATCTGAGACTTTGCTCAAAAGCAGAGAAAAGTGAAGTTGCCAGAGTCTCTCTGCTCCACCACATTTACTTCAAAGTTTCCCCTTTGGCCGCAGTCTGAGCACGTGTGTGTATCCGCGCTGAATCCGGTCACGGACACACACACATCTTATTCTGCCATGTGGAAGAGAGACGTTCTCTGTGAAGGTGCCAGACACCCGATTTAGGTAAATAACTAGAAGAATAACTAAGTGCTGTAAACAATCAGCACTGCAAACCAGTAAGTTCATGATTATGATTCTGATTATGATTATAAGATAACGAGTGTCACACTTTACCATCTAAAAGGGGACCAAAGCCATTTTAGTTAATAAAATCACTATTCACTTTATAAAGTGGTGACCTGCAATAGTTACCTTAAAGAGCTATTTCTGTTTAATTTAAAATATAAAACTTAGTTGATATAAATTAATGTTGGTTGATTGATGTTAAATTATATTTTTTATAATATTAGATAATATTATCTAACAAAATAAGTTAATTTAGATGTTACCATGTTTTATTCATCATTCCACACAAGTTAAAGTGTACATGCTAAAGTTAAGCAGCAGCATGTGCATGTTATAGAGATTTCACAAGAGGACGCGGGTCCCCTGTTAAATGGTAAAGTGCGACACCTGTTTGGATACCTTTACATGTAGCAATATTTTGTATTCTGACAATCTCTGAATGTAACGGCAATGTTCATAATAACACTAAAACACAAGTTCTTGCCATAAAAATACACTGTAGAAAGATTTAAGTCGGCTAGAGGAACCGTAAGCCTCACACACTCGGTGTCCGCGCCGCTCCAGGTGGAGAGTCGGCGCTTGTTTGGGCTTTTACCCCGGGTTCGGGTCTGTGTGCGTTAAAGGGCGAGTTTCTCATCACTCCTCCTAATGCGGGACCCACGAGGTCGGTGGCAGGCCCACAATACTGCTGTTGTATGGCTCCTGTCAGCGGCTCAAGTCAGGCTTCCTGTTCATTAGGCCTCTTTTCACCTCGGCACAATGAGCCGACTCAGCGGACGCCCCTCAACGCCTCTCAAAGCCCCAAACGCTGTTTATGCACGCCATTGTTGTTCTTTGTGTGGCCGCTCTTAATGCGCAGCGATTCGTCTGCTTTTGTGGCACCGAACGCAACATTATCCGAGCCTGTGTGGCTTCAGATTCAGAGCTCTGGCTTCTCAGGGTCCTGAACAGGCCAAACACACACAAAGCTACAGAAATGGACCTGTCTGCTGTAAACCAACCATTTTCAACTGGAGGTTTGGCCTTTTTGATGCAACATAATTAAAAACACCATGAAATCAAATCTGGGCTTTTGTGGCTTTTGGCATCTGTGGTTTTGAGCTCTTCTATGCGGGTGTAAAAATAACTTTTAACATACATAATTAAATTTAAACTAAATTAAATAACTTTGTTCTCTCTTGAAGGAAAATGGACCAAAAATATTTTGCCATCTTTTTAGATTCAGTATACAAAATTCTGACCAATCAGACGCTCTCTAGAATAATACGCTTCCTCTCTGATAAATCTGATTTCCTTTAAATCGCTTAATTTCATGCGACAGTGAAAGTGTCAAAGTTTATACACAAATATGAAACAAAATAATAAATCCAAGCGACGTCAGATGACAATCATCCGAACCCAGATTAGGATATCTATGGCATGCTGCATCAGATAAAAACAGACAGACAGCGCATGAGATAAATGGACATGTTGCATTACAGACGCAGAATTACCCTGATGACTTCACCCGACTCATTCCCCTCGTCTCCCGTAAGTCCGCACTGAAGCTGGAAGAGTGTCGAGTTTGACACACCGATCCCCTGAAGTACGGCTCAGATGTCTCTCCTAAACCAGCAGGAGAGAAAACAGTACAGAGCAATACAATTAAAGATATAGTTCAGAAATGAATATTGTGGCATCATTTACTCACGTCATATTAGTCCAAACCAGATCTGTGTAGGATTTTACACTGTAAACCCA
Source organism: Semotilus atromaculatus (assembly GCA_031834385.1). Classification (NCBI taxonomy): domain Eukaryota; kingdom Metazoa; phylum Chordata; class Actinopteri; order Cypriniformes; family Leuciscidae; genus Semotilus; species Semotilus atromaculatus. Next base: position 44,224,835 of record JAULUF010000055.1, on the reverse strand, counting down.
AATTATGAATTATTCATAACTATACTGGCTAATGTTCTCACAATTATACGCTATATGTTCAAAAGCACAGGTTTGTCAGTGGATTATGAGAAGGAATTTCAAAATAGAAGTTTGATTTTCATGAATGTTGTTGTTTTACTATCATTTAGTATCATAGTTTTATTAATATTCAGTTTTATCTTTATTTTAATTTCAGGTAAAGGTTTAGTAATTTAGTTTTTTAAAATATGTCTATAGTTTTTATTAATTTTTATTTCAGTTTTAGTTTTAATTATTTTAGTCAATAATATTAAACAAATGAATATTAATGAAAATGAGAAATGTCTAATTTTTACATTTTATTTTATTTCAATTAAAATGTATTTGATTTCAAGCAACAAAAATTATTATGGTTTTAGCTTCAGTGAACTATAATAACCCTGGCAGGACATTCAGAAAATGATTTTATTTTATTCCAATACTTTTTTGATGTAATAAAATAGGTAACATATTGTCAAGATGGTTTTTTTTCAGCATTCTGTTTTTAGATATGTCCCTTTTCCCTAAACATCAATGAAGTCATGTAATTAATAATAACAGCTAGTGGCCAGCGTTGGTACTGCACATCCCACACTGCATCCCACGCTTCACACCACTGCATCTCATGCTTTACACCACTGCACTCTTTATCCCACGCTTTACACCACTGCACGCTTTATCCCACGTTTTACACCACTGCATCCCACGCTTTACACCACTGCATCCCACGCTTTACACCACTGCATCTCACGCTTTACACCACTGCATCCCACGCTTTACACCACTGCATCTCACGCTTTACACCACTGCATCCCACGCTTTACTCCACTGCATCCCACTCTTTACACCACTGCATCCCACGCTTTACTCCACTGCATCCTACGCTTTGCTCCACTGCACGCTTTACACCACTGCATTCCACGCTTTACACCACTGCATCCCACGCTTTACTCCATAGCACGCTTTATCCCACGCTTTACACCACTGCATCCCACGCTTTACTCCACTGCATCCTACGTTTTGCTCCACTGCACGCTTTACACCACTGCATCCCACGCTTTACTCCACTGCATCCTACGCTTTGCTCCACGGCACGCTTTACACCACTGCATTCCACGCTTTACACCACTGCATCCCACGCTTTACTCCACTGCACGCTTTATCCCACGCTTTACACCACTGCATCCCACGCTTTACTTCACTGCACCCCACGCTTTACACCACTGCATCCCACGCTTTACTCCACTGCATCCCACGCTTTCCTCCACTGCACCCCACGCTTTACACCACTGCATCCCACACTTTACTCCACTGCATCCCAAGCTTTACTCCACTGCACCCCACGCTTTACTCCACTGCATCCCACGCTTTACACCACTGCATCCCACGCTGCACTCCACTGTATCCCACGCTTTACTCCACTGCATCCCACATTTTACACCACTGCACTCTACTCTTTATACCACTGCATCCCACGCTTTACTCCACTGCATCCCACGCTTTACTCCACTGCATCCCACACTTTACTCCACTGCACCCCACGCTTTACACCACTGCATCCCACGCTTTACACCACTGCATCCCACGCTTTACTCCACTGCACGCTTTACACCACTGCATTCCACGCTTTACACCACTGCATCCCACGCTTTACACCACTGCACGCTTTATCCCACGCTTTACTCCACTGCACCCCACGCTTTACACCACTGCATCCGCTTTACACCACTGCATTCCACGCTTTACACCACTGCATCCCACGCTTTACTCCACTGCACCCCACGCTTTACACCACTGCATCCGCTTTACACCACTGCACCCCATGCTTTACCCCATTGCACCCCACACTTTACCCCACTGCACCCCACGCTTTACACCAATGCATCCCATGCTTTACTCCACTGCATCCCACGCTTTACACCACTGCATCCCACGCTTTACTCCACTGCACCCCACGCTTTACACCACTGCATCCCACGCTTTACACCACTGCATCCCACGCTTTACTCCACTGCACGCTTTACACCACTGCATTCCACGCTTTACACCACTGCATCCCTCGCTTTACACCACTGCACGCTTTATCCCACGCTTTACACCACTGCATCCCACGCTTTACTCCACTGCACCCCACGCTTTACACCACTGCATCCTACGCTTTACACCACTGCACCCCACGCTTTACCCCACTGCACCCCACGCTTTACCCCACTGCACCCCACGCTTTATACCATTGCACCCCACGCTTTACACCAATGCACCCCACGCTTTACTCCACTGCACCCCACGCTTTACACCACTGCATCCCACGCTTTACTCCACTGCATCCTAGGCTTTACTCCACTGCATCCCATGCTTTACACCACTGCATCCCAGGCTTTACACCACTGTATCCCACGCTTTACACCACTCTAACCTACGCTTTACACCACTGCATCCCACACTTTACACCACTGCACCCCACGCTTTACCCCACTGCACCCCACGCTTTATACCATTGCACCCCACGCTTTACCCCACTGCATCCCACGCTTTACACCACTGCAACCTACGCTTTACACCACTGCATCCCAGGCTTTACTCCACTGCATCCCAAGCTTTACTCCACTGCACCCCACGCTTTACTCCACTGCATCCCACGCTTTACACCACTGCATCCCACACTTTACACCACTGCATCCCACGCTTTACACCACTGCAACCTACGCTTTACTCCACTGCATCACATGCTTTACTCCACTGCATCCGCTCTTTTGTAACTGAGGGAATCTGCTTTCCTGTCTAGGTAATATCTCAACTCAGCCTCTGATAATGACTTCTCTTTTGCGGCGGATCATTGAGTCGGGAGTGGAAGAGACGTTCCTTCTGGTGTCCCCACTTGAAATGACATCCATTAAGTCGTCTGCTGTTTCAGGAGTGATTTGATGAAGGCTGGTCGATGGTAATACTGTCACACACTCTCTTCTCTCTTTCTGGCCTTCAAGGACTCTGAAATCAAGTGTTCGCATGTATTGCTTCTGGCTGATATTTTCATTAAGTGCATTCTTATCAAATAATGAAACTAGGAATCTGGCTCTTCCCAAATGCAATTACTTCACCAATAAAAAGCTTTCCAGAGTAATATCTGTTTTTGAGACGGGCTAATTTGAGGGAGGTTTTATATGCCAGACTTGTCAGATTTCAATTCATTTCTATCCTGTCTCTACAAATTCACCTGTCTGATTGTCTCTCTTTACTACAGAATATGCATTTCTTAAAGCAATGGGCCAGGCTGAGCATTACAGTGAGTATTGCATTAATAGCAATATGATAAAAGGCACCAATATTCAATAAATCTGCTTTTGAACACAGCCAGTCCAATCTGAAATATTTGTTGTATAGATAAAGAGTTTTTATTTAAACTCTAAAAGAAGAACTTAAGCTGCTGATTCTGTTCCTCTTCAATGCATGCGGCCGTCCATATATTAATACTCACCCTCCTACAAATAATCACGGGGCTGTGTGATTTGTTTGCATTGATTAAATGACAGGAGCTGTCGCCACCCTAAAGCATGGTTATTAATTATTTTCCTATTGATATCATAACTGAATCAACAATGATTTCAGCAAGTGAAAGGGATTTCTCATCAGACAGCACTGTGAATTACAAAGCTTGCTATTTTAATCAGCATGACATGGAGTAAAATCTTTACTGTTTTAATCAATCTTTAGAGACAGCCCACTTTTAATCTTTTATTTATAAGAATAATTGATTGGATGGCTTTTGCAGGAAGTTGGTGTTGACAGCACTTTGTTTGTTTGTTCTGAAATATCCAGCGGAAGGATGAGCTGAAAGCAAGAGAAATCCCGATCCGTGTTTTATAACACAAAGGAACTCAAACACAAACTCTTCATTTGACAGCTTCACTGGAACTGCTTCTCTTCTGCCCAGATACTTTTAAAGACACTCATGGAGAGTATATGAAAGGGTGTATATAACGGTATATAAATTCTGTAACTCTTTACAATAAGGTTCATTAGTTAACATTAGTTAATGTGTAATTAATTAAAATGAACCAACAATGAGAAAAATATTTGTTACAATATTTTTCAATCTATGTTAATGTTAGTTAATAAAAATACAGCTGTTCATTGTTTGTTCATGTTAGTTCATAGTGCACTAATGTTAACAAATACAACCTTTGATTTTAATAATGTATTAGTAAATGTAGAAATTAATATTAACTAAGATTAATAAATGCTTATTTGTATTGTCCATTTTTAGTTCATGTTAACTGAATTCGTTAACTAATGTTAATTAATTAACCTGTAAAGTGTTACCATAAAATTCATAATTAGTTTACTGGATTTTATATAAAATTCCAGGTATATATTCTTTAAAAACAATATTTTTTTCTGTGCAATTTTGCTCAAATAAGCAGATGTGTGTTGTGAGGATATTATCATATGTTCTCCTGAAGTGACATTTGACTAGAAGCTCTTCTGTTGTTTCTCACAGGTTAAACAGCCGGTGTGATAACAGGACCCTGGTTGTGTCTTAAGAGGATTTGTAGTGTTTTTGGTGTTGCGAGGTTATCGGTCCGGATAGGCTGTTCATCCGACAGCTTGAAGTAATCGCTCTGACCAGCTGTTATCAGTGTCCGGACGAGAGATGGGCTCTCGAGCAATAACAGCCAATGCTCTCCATACCTGCATACGCTCAGCAAACCACTACACCTCAGAGAACCACTACAACTCAGAGAACCACAACATCTCAGAGAACCACTACATCTCAGAGAACCACTACATCTCAAAGAACCACTACATCACCACTACATATCAGAGAACCACTACATCTGAGAGAACCACTACATCACCACTACACCTCAGAGAACCACTACATTTCAGAGAACCACTACTTCAGAGAACCACTACACCTGAGAGAACCACTACTTCAGAGAACCACTACACCTGAGAGAACCACTTCATATCAGAGAACCAATACATATCAGAGAACCACTACATATCAGAGAACCACTACATCTCAGAGAACCACTTCACCTGAGAGAGCCACTACATATCAGAGAACCAATACATATCAGAGAACCACTAAATATCAGAGAACCACTACATATCAGAGAACCACTACACCTGAGAGAACCACTTCATGTCAGAGAACCAATACATATCAGAGAACCACTACATATCAGAGAACCACTACATATCAGAGAACCACTACACCTGACAGAACCACTTCATATCAGAGAACCACTACATCTCAGAGAACCACTACATATCAGAGAACCACTACACCTGAGAGAACCACTTCATATCAGAGAACCAATACATATCAGAGAACCACTACATATCAGAGAACCACTACATCTCAGAGAACCACTACATCTCAAAGAACCACTACATCACCACTACATATCAGAGAACCACTACATCTGAGAGAACCCCTACATCACCACTACACCTCAGAGAACCACTACATTTCAGAGAACCACTACACCTCAGAGAACCACTACATTTCAGAGAACCACTACTTCAGAGAACCACTACACCTGAGAGAACCACTACTTCAGAGAACCACTACACCTGAGAGAACCACTTCATATCAGAGAACCAATACATATCAGAGAACCACTACATATCAGAGAACCACTACATATCAGAGAACCACTACACCTGAGAGAACCACTTCATGTCAGAGAACCAATACATATCAGAGAACCAATACATATCAGAGAACCACTACACCTGAGAGAACCACTTCATATCAGAGAACCAATACATATCAGAGAACCACTACATATCAGAGAACCACTACATCTCAGAGAACCACTTCACCTGAGAGAGCCACTACATATCAGAGAACCAATACATATCAGAGAACCACTACATATCAGAGAACCACTACATATCAGAGAACCACTACACCTGAGAGAACCACTTCATTTCAGAGAACCAATACATATCAGAGAACCAATACATATCAGAGAACCACTACATATCAGAGAACCACTACATATCAGAGAACCACTACACCTGACAGAACCACTTCATATCAGAGAACCACTACATATCAGAGAACCACTACATCTTAGAGAACCACTACACCTCAGAGAACCACTACATCTCAGAGAACCACTACACCTGAGAGAACCACTACATCACCACTACACCTCAGATAACCCCTACATCTCAGAGAACCACTACACCTCAGAGAACCACTTCATATCAGAGAACCACTACATCACAGAGAACCACTACATCTCAGAGAACCACTACACCTCAGAGAACCACTTCATATCAGAGAACCACTACATCTCAGAGAACCACTACATCTCAGACAACCACTACATCTCAGAGAACCACTACACCTCAGAGAACCACTTCATATCAGAGAACCACTACATCTCAGAGAACCACTACATCTCAGAGAACCACTTCATCTCAGAGAATCACTACACCTCAGAGAACCACTTCATATCAGAGAACCACTTCATATCAGAGAAGTAGTGGTTCTCTGTGATGTAGTGGTTCTCTGAGGTGTAGTGGTTCTCTGAGGTGTAGTGGTGATGTAGTGGTTCTCTGAGGTGTAGTGGTTCTCTGAGATGTAGTGTTTCTCTGAGATGTAGTGGTTCTCTGAGGTGTAGTGGTGATGTAGTGGTTCTCTCAGGTGTAGTGGTTCTCTGAGATGTAGTGGTTCTCTGATATGTAGTGGTGATGTAGTGGTTCTCTGAGGTGTAGTGGTTCTCTGAGATGTAGTGGTTCTCTCAGGTGTAGTGGTTCTCTGAGGTGTAGTGGTTCTCTGAGATGTAGTGGTTCTCTCAGGTGTAGTGGTTCTCTGAGGTGTAGTGGTTCTCTGTGATGTAGTGGTTCTCTGAGGTGTAGTGGTTCTCTGAGATGTAGTGTTTCTCTGAGATGTAGTGTTTCTCTGAGATGTAGTGGTTCTCTCAGGTGTAGTGGTTCTCTGAGATGTAGTGGTTCTCTGAGATGTAGTGGTTCTCTGATATGAAGTGGTTCTCTGAGGTGTAGTGGTTCTCTGAGATGTAGTGGTTCTCTGATATGTAGTGATGATGTAGTGGTTCTCTGATATGTAGTGATGATGTAGTGGTTCTCTGTGATGTAGTGGTTCTCTCAGGTGTAGTGGTTCTCTGAGATGTAGTGGTTCTCTCAGATATAGTGGTTCTCTTATATGTAGTGGTGATGTAGTGGTTCTCTGAGGTGTAGTGGTTCTCTCAGGTGTAGTGGTTCTCTCAGGTGTAGTGGTTCTCTGATATGTAGTGGTTCTCTGAGGTGTAGTGGTTCTCTGAGATCCACTACATCACAGAGAACCACTACATCTCAGAGAACCACTACACCTCAGAGAACCACTTCATATCAGAGAACCACTTCATATCAGAGAACCACTACATCTCAGAGAACCACTACATCTCAGAGAACCACTACAGCTCAGAGAACCACTTCATATCAGAGAACCACTACATCTCAGAGAACCACTGCATCTCAGAGAACCACTACACCTCAGAGAACCACTACACCTGAGAGAGCCACTACATATCAGAGAACCACTACACCTGAGAGAACCACTACATATCAGAGAACCACTACACCTCAGAGAACCACTACACCTGAGAGAACCACTACATATCAGAGAACCACTACATCTCAGAGAACCACTACATATCAGAGAACCACTACATCAAAGAGAACCACTACACCTCAGAGAACCACTACACCTCAGAGAACCACTACATCTCAGAGAATCACTACATATCAGAGAACCACTACATCACAGAGAACCACTACATCAGAGAACATTAACATCACTGAACTTACTGACGCTATTTTCTTCTAGCAGAAACAAACTGTGTTGCATTATTTTCCTGTAATCTCTGTAAGGCTGCTTTGAAACAATCTGTGTCGTAAAAAGCGCTGTATAAATAAAGATGACGTGACAGGTTAGATTAGCATGTTACATCATCATATCATTGTTGCAGTCTGGGGTTCAGTAAATACAGTCAAATGCAAACATCTACAAAAATGACTCTTCAAAGTTGTAAATAAAACAAAGATAATTGGAGAGCATTTAACAAGAAAATACGATTTTAGTCTCTACTTCAAAAGGTCAAATTTAATGTGATACTTGACGTTTCTTTGTGACTATTTGTGAAATTTACCAGCAATTTCTGAGAGAAAATTATTTCAAAGTAAAGTCATTTTTTTCCATTATAATCTTGAGCTAAACTTCCAACAGAGATACAAGTTTGTCAGTAAAAGTGTTGTGAAATGAAAGATTAAGAGTGAATTTTTGGGCTTGCTTTAAACCAAGTGAGCTGTTTATCTAGACAGCATTGAAGGCATCAGTGGTGAACACACCTCATCTGAGGGAACATCCAGTTCTGTGTGTTTGCAGAGAAGACAATCCCAGAATGCAATGCGACGAGCTCTGTGGAAAAAGGGATCTAAGATCAGAGAAAAAGTTTATCAGTAAAATAATCAGTAATTGAGTCTAATTAAAACAGTTTTTCATGGGTGGCAAACAAACGTTTACAAGTTCAAGTTTGATGGGCATTAAAAAGTGAAGCAATTACACCAGCAAGGGAACTTCTGTGCAATAACATCATATTTCTGGGGTTTTCTGTGGTTTCTCTCTGGCCTCAGAAATCTTTCAATCTTCCACCAAAGTTTCTTCTTCTTCTTCTTGAAACATTGATCATCGGGGCATAACCAATATGAAGGATTATCCATTCTATGGGCTGCTTATGGAAGCATTTTTGCTAAAGGCAGCCATGCAAATTATTACTTACTGCCCTGTAAGCTGATAACACAAATTAGATGCCTATTAAATTTGAACAATGTATATAGAATTAAACAGAGGAGAAAAAGATGGAAAGTGATACCGGGACGCTTGTGACGAGGTGCTGAAGTCACGTGATGTTCAGTAAAGCACTGTGTGTGAATGTTACTCTTAAACTCATCCAGAGTTATTAACGTTACCTTCAACTAAAATAAACAATAATAATGAATGTTTTTACGGTTTAAGTACTACAATAACTAAAACAAAATGAACTAAAACTTTAAATAATATGGGATTAAATGCATTAAGGAATTGCACTCATGATTGGACGGTGGTGATAGGGATGAAACCTAAACACAAAGTCACATTAAGAGGACAAAACATCTAGTCATTGTCCCTTTGTTGCCGGTCTCAAGCGCACCGCAAAAGCCACACAGTCAGAATTAATTGACTCTCGCTCCTTCACCCTCCCTTTCCTCTCTTTAAATTCATTAGATTCGTTCAGCCAGCAAAACAGCTTGTGATTTTTGGTTGAATTCGTGCCCCTTTTAGGCCAGCTCGGAAATTATCTTCGCCGGAGGAGCCGGAGAAGAGCGGGAGAAGAGTCTGAGAAGAGCCGGAGAAGAGCAGGAGACAATTCAATTCAATTCAATTCAAATTTATTTGTATAGCGCTTTTCACAATACACATTGTTTCAAAGCAGCTTTACAGAAAGTGCATTAAAAATGTACATAGAAAATACAGTTAGTTCATCATGTATTAATTTAGGGCATAACATATCGCCGGCGTTGAGTCGTCTCTTCACAGGCGTCGAGTCGTCTCTCCACAGGCGTTTAGTCGTCTCATCACAGGTGTTGGATCATCCGAAGTCTCCGTGAGAGGCTGGATACAAACTGGAGCTGACGAACGCTATTTACCTCAGGACTTGCGTCCCGAGATAACAGCAGAAAGGCAGATGAGAAATAATTAGCGTAGCTGATGTTCATAATATTAATGCATTCGATCTGATTCGGCAGTAGTATTAAAGGTAAGCATTATGTGAATGCTTGGTTAAAGAGATGCGTCTTTAATCTGGTTTTAAACTGGGACAGCGAGTCTGAGCCTCGAACAATATCAGGAAGGCTATTCCAGAGTTTAGGAGCTAAATGTGAGAACGCCCTCCCTCCTTTAGTGGACTTAGATATCCTAGGAATGACCAGAAGCCTCGAATTTAGTGATCTTAAAGAGCGCGACGGATTGTAGGGCGATAGAAGGTCCGTTAAATAGACTGGAGCTAAACCATTTAGGGCTTTATAGGTCAGTAGCAATACCTTGTAATTGATACGGAACTTAATAGGTAACCAATGTAGAGATGATAAAATTGGTGTTATATGATCATATTTTCTTGATCTAGTAAGAACTCTAGCGGCTGCATTTTGGACTAACTGTAGCTTGTTTATTGAGGATACAGGACAACCAGCTAATAAAGCATTACAGTAATCTAGTCTCGAGGTCATGAATGCATGAACTAACTTTTCTGCATCAGAAGAGAGAAGACCCAAAGAAGAGATGGAGACGAACCGGAGACGAGCCGGAGAAGAGACTGAGAAGAGAGAAGACCCGGAGACGAGAGAAGAGCCGGAGAAGAGCAGAAGAAGAGCCGGAGATGAGAGACGAGCCGGAGACGAGAGAAGAGCCGGAGAAGGGCCGGAGATGAGCCGGAGAAGCGCCGGAGAAACCAGAGAAGAGCCGGAGGAGCCGGAGGAGCCGGAAAAGAGCCGGAAAAGAGCCGGAGAAGAGCTGGAGAAGCGCCAGAGATGAGCTGGAGAAGCACCAGAGATGAGCCGGAGAAGAGCTAGAGACGAACAGGAGATGAGCCGGAGACGAGCCTGAGAAGATAGAAGACCCGGAGATGAGAGAAGAGCCGGAGAAGAGCCGGAGAAGAGCCGGAGACGAGAGAAGTGCCGGAGACGAGCCGGAGAAGAGCAGAAGAAGAGCCAGAAAAGAGCCAGAGAAGAGCAGGAGATGAGCCGAAGGGCAGGAGACGAGCCGGAGAAGAGCAGGAGATGAGCCGAAGAGCAGGAGATGAGCTGAAAAGCAGGAGACGAGCCGGGGAAGAGCAGGAGATGAGCCGAAGAGCAGGAGACGAGCCGGGGAAGAGCAGGAGATGAGCCGAGAGCAGGAGACGAGCCGGAGAAGAGCCGGAGAAGAGCCGGAGACGAGCCGGAGATGAGAGAAGAGCCGGAGAAGGGCCGGAGATGAGCCGGAGAAGCCAGAGAAGAGCCGGAGAAGAGCAGGAGAAGAGCCGGAGAAGAGCAGGAGACGAGCCGGAGAAGAGCAGGAGACGAGCCGGAGAAGAGCAGGAGATGAGCCGAATAGCAGGAGATGAGCCGAAGATATAAATGAAAAAACATAAATGCTTGGTCAGATTTTAACCATATTAAAAATCACCAAGATGCGTATATTTGATCAAAAATACAGTAAAAACAGTGAAATATTATTACAATGTAAATCAGCTGTTTTCTATGTGAATATATAGTAAAGTGTAATTTATTCCTGTGATCAAAGCTGAATTGTCAGCATCATTACTCCAGTCTTCAGTGTCACATGATCCTCCAGAAATCACTCTAATATGATGATCTGATGATCAAGAAACATTTATGATTATTATCAATGTTGAAAACAGTTCAGATTTCTGTGGAAACTGTGATACATTTTATTGTTCAGGATTCTTTGATGAATAGAAAGTTCAAAAGAACAGAATTTATTTGAAATAGAATCTTTTGTAACATTATAAATGCTTTTTTACTGTCACTTGATCAATTTAATGCATCCTTGATGAACAAAAGTATTAATTTCTGAACAGTAGTATATAACACCTGATCACTGTGCATTTAAAGAGACATTGCAACCTGAAATAACTACTTTTAATAATAACTGCTTTTTTTAAAGGGCAGCTCAAGTATAGTTGAACTACTTTAAATGCTGAGTAGCTTGTAGCTTGACAAACTACAGTTTCATAGTTTCCTCCTCGCTGATTCTCCTCCAGCCTTCAGAAAGTTAAAGCTCAACAAAATGAGACAAGGCAGCCATTCCTCCCTCGCAGCAGCGGAGCAAAAAAAGGGGAAAATATCGATCTGGCACACCTGTTAAACAAACACACTCACGGCACAACAGTAATGCAGCAGCAAACTCAGATTGGCTGTGAAATCTTCATTTGGACAACAGCTCTAGGCGGATGCTTATGACTGCAGGTTTATATAGCATTAGTTCTGCTCTCAAATGCACAACATGCTCCCACATCCCTCAAATATGAAGAGCAGTGATAAAGAGCTACAGATTATTTATTTTCTTCATTTAAAAAGTTTTATGAATTCATTATTGGAGCTTGTGGAGTGTGGAGCTGAATCCTGAACTGATGCTTAATGTTGTAGTGTATGTTATGAATGTTTATATGCAGCTAAAGCTCAAATATGTCATTAAATGATGGAAGCTTCAGAACTACAGGCAACATATGAAGTCACTCCACATTCACACTACGGACACACATGAAGTGACTCCACATTCACACTACAGGCAACATATGAAGTCACTCCACATTCACACTACGGACACACATGAAGTTACTCCACATTCACTCTACGGCCACATATGAAGTCACTCCACATTCACACTACGGCCACATTTGAAGTCACTCCACATTCACACTACGGACACACATGAAGTTACTCCACATTCACTCTACGGCCACATATGAAGTCACTCCACATTCACACTACGGCCACATATGAAGTCACTCCACATTTACACTACGGCCACAAATGAAGTTACTCCACATTTACACTACGGATCCACATGAAGTTACTCCACATTCACACTACGGACACACATGAAGTTACTCCACATTCACACTACGGACACACATGAAATTACTCCACATTCACACTACGGCCACATATGAAGTTACTCCACATTCACACTACGCCCACATATAAGGTCACTCCACATTCACACTATGGCCACATATGAAGTCACTCCACATCCACACTACAAACACATATGAAGTCACTCTACATTTACAGTTGTAACTCGAAGAAATGTGAATATTGTGCAAAGGTTCATGTATTTCAGTAATTCAAATTAAAAGGTGAAACTAATATATTTAGTATATATAACTATATACATATGCATGATTATACTTTTCAGAGGGCCGATATTTCTGTATTTAAAATCCTTTTTTTAATTGATTTCATGTAATATTATAATTTTCTGAGATTTTGAATTTGGGGTTTTCATTAGCTGTAAGCCATAATATACATAAATATCGGCCCTCTGAAAAGTATAATCATGCATAAAAAGTGGTGACTAGGTCCTTTGAAACACTGATCAACAATGTGCTATTAATGGTGGCATAACTGTGAACAGTGTTTCAAAGGACCTAGTCACCACTTTAGTTGAGGGGCCACACACATGATGAAGTCATTGATAGATAATGCTTAGTTAATGATGACTACTGTATTTGATTAACAGAATTTGTGTGCTATGAGCTGTGATTGGTCTATTTTGGGGTCTGTCCAATACAGTAGTTATCATTAACTAAGCATTATCAATCAATGACTTCATCATGTGTGTGGCCCCTCAACTAAAGTGGTGACAAGGTCACTGACCTAGACAAAGAACAAAGAAAACATCATGATCATGTGTAATAAATCATAATTCATGATGATGTGCTCATCTTAGTTAATGTTTTAATTAAGGTGTTGTTCATCCATGAAGTCATGAATGAAAAACGTTGAAGTCGTGTTAGTTCCTGATGATTCATGAGATATTAATGCATGAATGAATGCATAATTCATGCATGAATTTATACATGAATTCATGATAATTCATGTACCCTTACCATAAAATGTTACCAATTTTTGTTTCAGTTAATCACAGTTTTGTACACTTTTAAATATTTCAATGCATCCAAAGCTCAAACTGGATTAGAAAAAACTATATATGTATGTATTTGTGTGTGTGTGTGTGTGTGTGTGTGTGTGTGTGTGTGTGTGTCTTCTGCTCATTCATCTGTACATGTGCTGAAACCTCTCATCAATAACAGTGATTATACTGTATCTGACCATTTTAAGATCGTGGCCATTATCTAAACGTCTGGATTCTCTTCACTTGTTCAAGTTTGCAGGGCAAAGTGATAGAAGAGCCATTTAGGATGAATGTGAAATGTCATTGTAAAAATGCTCCTTTAAGGGATACTTCAGGATTTAGAATTAAGCTTTATATTAGTAGAAAACCTGTAGTATTTTCGAATTACCATGCTTTCCACTCTCATATGCCCCTGAGACGAGAGATTTATGTATTTTTTGTCTGGAAAAAATTATCCGATGACACAAAAATCGTAATTTTCCCGGGCAGACTCATCACGGACACTCACTAGTAGCCTAGCCTTGTTGTTTGACTACTGCGCTCTGTTACCGGTAGGCGTGGCCTCCTAGAGCAGCGAAGCAAGTGCATTCTGGGAGTTGTTGTCTTTCATCCACATAAGCCAAAAATAAATTTTCTGGCTTTTCTCAGTCTAGAAAACTCCAAATTCAAAAATAATTTCACATTTCTTCTACATAAATGACCGATTTTAAATACACATTCATCTTTCCAGAGGTGAAGTATCCCTTTAATGTGCACTTTATCCTGTGTGAAGACAAACAGTTTTGCTATGAAAATATCGGGGGTCCAACAGTAATGTGTTGATTGTGGACTGAAAAAAATCCTTCTCTGTGACAAGCGTTTTCAAGTAGATCAATGTTTTCTGTGCCAGATAAGAATACACAGCCACAAAAACTGCATGAAACTGTAATGTTTGTCAAGGAGTCAGATAAAAACTTCAGTATGGTTTAATAGCGTGTGTAATGCCAGCGATCTGATTGGTCCTGGGAGGATCTTACACGTTTAGCAGGCCTCATTTCCAATCTCTGACAGCAACGTGTGTTCAAACCGCTCACTCTATATATGGAAATCACTGTCTTCAGGGCAAGGAAAAATGTAAAAAGGTAAGATTGGCACTTTAACCTCGCTTGCCCCCGGAAAATATGTTTTAGTCTGATACATTATACTGCAAGGAATTATTTATCAAGATGATACAAGCCTGATATTTCCAAAAATAATGAGATGTTGGGGTGGCAGCTGGCAGGTCCCGGTCCAGTGAGCAGCGACTGTGAATCAGGGGAATAGAGTAAATACGGTGAAACGGGACGGGCCATCAGAGAACGTAAGAGTCGAGAAGCGTCTCCTACACCACAAACACTCAGGAAACTCTGACTCTTCAGAGACAGTGTTTGTGGAAGGGTTCACTTTCAACAACTAAACATCTAAACTGTTCAGACTTAACTTGCCTTTTCTGCTGAAGACACTAATGCATCTTAAACTCCGCCGGACATTTGATCAGTTCCAGATGGACAAATCACAATGAATTAAAATAATTATCCTATTTTATCCAGAAATGTGTTGGATTTTGGAAGCACAATATTTGAACTCTTTAACCACATAAGGGAATGTTAATGTCACGGACTGACTGTTTTGTTTTCGTGTTCATGGACTTTTATTTTCTCCCAGTTCCCTCTTTTCCTTTGTTCCAGTTTCACGCTCTTCGTTTGTTGCCATGGGTTTTGATTCATTAGTTCATTGATTCACTAGTCATTAAGTTCATTCACCTTGTGTATTTAAGTTCCTCATTTCACTCAGTTTGTGTGTCTGGTATTGTTGTGATCACACACGGTTTCGTTTGCCTTATCCAGTGGATCTACCTGTGTTAGTTTTATTTGAATAAAGACTTCATTACACCTGAGACGTTACAGTTAACAGATTATTCTTTTAAGAAATTGAATACAATTTAGAAATTTCACTTTTACTGCTATTTTTTAGGATTATTTAATGAATAGAAATATAAAAAGAACAGCCTGTATTGAAATAGAATCTTTCGTAACATTATAAACGTTTTTACTGTCACTTTTGATCAATTTAATGCATCTTTGATGTATAAAAACAGATTTCCCAAACATTGCTTTATCAAAAGCCGAAAATATATTTCAGCTTCTCATAATAACATAAAAGCTCTTTAATGTCGTGTTTTGCGCCATTGCTGTCAAACAGACTAAAGTCTAAAGCTTGATAAGGCTTTGTGTCCTTATTAAAAGACTCAAAAGTCTCAGTTCAGTGTGTGAATGCAGTGATCTCCATCTGGGCATGTGCTGAGTTCAGCCAGCATTGAGGAACGCTGCTATGCAGTATTTCCACATCTGCATAGTTCACGATTACAGCGTTTCACTAAATTTATAACGAGACCCGTTTGTAAACTTGTTTTCCGTACAAATAAAAGCTCACGGTTTATCTCTAGCATGGATTGAAATGACAACAAAATTAATTATGAAAGTTTCATTTCTTTTTCAGTGCATTATTTTTTACAATACAGAATATGGCTATTAATGTCATAGGAATATTATTATTATTATTATTAATATGTAATGTAAACTGAGACACTATATCCCAACTAAAAAGGGATATTAAGGGTAAAGGGTCCCCTTTACAGTTCAGGTCCCAGTCAATGCACAGACTTTTTTCTTTCTTTAATTTGCACACTGAATATGGGTTGGAGCTCTTAATTTTGAACTCTCAAAGTGCACCAGATTGATGAATTTAGTTAAAAAATGTACAACATTTTCTTCTAGGGTTCTTCCAGCAACCAACACTCTCAGCTCATTTTACCATATTTAAATCATTATGTTGGATTTCCCCTCAAAATCAGTTCACAAAAGGCCAAATAGTGGCATGTGGGCCTGATCCGGCCTGGATCCGGCCTGGATCCGGCCTATACTCCAGGCATCTAGAAGCATTGGTGGAGTTTAGGCTTCGGGTTAACCATGAGAAAGGAAAGAAACATGCATTATCTCAGACAGTGAACCTGCAGCTGGATCCTCAAGCACACGGCTCAATATCTCACTGTAGCCACGCTTCCATTAAAGATTTGCGTAAAACTTTTGCAATATTTTCTAAATGACGATAAAAAACTATTGCGAAATTATTGCGTTTCCATTAACTCCTGTAATGCGACAGAAACTTAATTTTTAAGTCAGTCCAACAATTATGGCAACGGATGTTGGTAGCTGTACGTATATCCCAGCCACCGCACTGGCCATTGTTTTAAATCGAAGACGATGTGTGCGTGTTTTCCAACAGTAATAGCAGGGAAAGCCTCTTATACTGTGAGCGGCTCATATGAGGAGTTTCTGGTGTTTCTCACTCAGATCTGCTTCAAGGTCTTGATTTTGGCATTTCTTTGAGGTTTAGAATCTAGTATTCCCATAATGCTTTTGTCTTTTACGAGTTTAATGAACGACTCGATCTCGTCTTTTTGCGAAATATTCCTTTTTCGAACTGCCTGGAAAAGCACCTCATGCAAGCCTAAAACTTTTCGCAGTTTTTGCGAAATTGACGCGTTTCCATTGGGCATATTTTCAATTCGCAATTTCAACATGCGCAATTTGAAGGGTAATGTAAACGCTTGTGAAGCTCTGTAAACTCCAGCCGCCACTGGGTGTATTTCAGCATCTCCTCAGTCCTCCACATCCACATCTCTGCTATTGTTGAGTCTGAAAGAGGTGAGAATCTGCCGTCCCAGCGCTGGTGATTCTGGAGATCCTCATTAATCTCCACGGCCAGCCTAAAAACCCTGCTCTCTCTCTTCTGTCTGTGTGTGTGTGTGTGTGTGTGTGTGTGTGTGTGTGTGTGTGTGTGTGAGGGGGGGGGGGGATTCATTTCTTTCTTTTTGATGGGAATTGAATTTGATACTGCATTGTTAGCTATATGGGTTTCTGACAAAGGCCTGCGATCCTTTCTGTGTGAGCACACAATCAGAGAGACCCAATTAAATAATTTGCTACAATACAGGAGAACAAAAGCCTACGAGAGTCTAAAGTGAGGGAGGCCTCGCTCTGCCATTTGCATTCTTACAGTTTTTTCCTTCTCTTGTTAATTAATTTGCTTGGAAACCGTCGGGGGGGGGCGAAGGTAGGCTTGGACACAATAGGCCGCGAGTCGCTCATTTCAAGTGTTGCTGGAGTCGCTTTATATTCCGACGATGTGCTAAATCAACATTTTACAATAGGAATCCTCTTTGTAATATCTCTGGAGTCCTGATAATGATTCGAGGTTATGAGGGAATTTAAATGACGCTGCTGTTTATTTTGTGTCGGAAACCGTCGCTGACTGAGAGTTACTCGAATGCGTGTTGTGCATTTAAAGCCATGACTACACACCTTCTGCTCTTATAATACATGAAGAAAAAAAATGAAATCATTCTTCGGGAAAAGCCTTGATTAAATTATTTTTTCACTCAAATAATGCACAATTCTTCTAGTTAATATACTCATTTTGATTTAAAAAAAATTATTTGGAAAGTCAGATTTTTGACGTGAAAAGAACGTTCTTGAGGAAACATTGTGAATGAACGAGATGACCTGTGTAATTCTACAAAACATGCTCAGTTTGATTATTGATTAGCGTTCAGGACTGGTGTGCCGTACAGAGGCTCCGGACACACACACACACACACACACACACACAGACTCCTGTCTGTTTAACACCGGTGGGATTTTCCACACTCAACTGTGGTAATTGAAAGAAATGAGCCATAGAGACACAGCATTAGAGCAACCCCAGGAGACTGAAGAGTGGGAACAGATGAGACACACACACACACACACATACAATAATATTTTTTTTTTACCCTGAAGACCCTGAAGCTGAAGACCCTGAAGACGGACCCTGAAGACCCTGAAGACGGACCCTGAAGACGGACCCTGAAGACGGACCCTGAAGATGGACCCTGAAGACGGACCCTGAAGACCCTGAAGATGGACCCTGAAGACGGACCCTGAAGACGGACCCTGAAGACCCTGAAGATGGACCCTGAAGACGGACCCTGAAGACCCTGAAGACCCTGAAGACCCTAAAGACCCTGAAGACCCTGAAGACCCTGAAGACCCTGAAGACCCTGAAGACGGACCCTGAAGACGGACCCTGAAGACCCTGAAGACCCTGAAGACCCTAAAGACCCTAAAGACCCTGAAGACCCTGAAGACGGCCCCTGAAGACGGACCCTGAAGACGGACCCTGAAGACGGACCCTGAAGACCCTAAAGACCCTGAAGACCCTGAAGACCCTGAAGACGGACCCTGAAGACGGACCCTGAAGACGGACCCTGAAGACCCTGAAGACGGACCCTGAAGACGGACCCTGAAGACGGACCCTGAAGACCCTGAAGACGGACCCTGAAGACGGACCCTGAAGACGGACCCTGAAGACCCTGAAGACCCTAAAGACCCTGAAGACCCTGAAGACGGACCCTGAAGACCCTGAAGACCCTAAAGACCCTGAAGACCCTGAAGACCCTGAAGACGGACCCTGAAGACGGACCCTGAAGACCCTGAAGACCCTAAAGACCCTGAAGACCCTGAAGACCCTGAAGACGGACCCTGAAGACGGACCCTGAAGACCCTGAAGACCCTAAAGACCCTGAAGACCCTGAAGACCCTAAAGACCCTGAAGACCCTGAAGACCTGAATATCTAATTTTTTTATTGAATATTGCAGTGTTTATTCTAATGATTTATGGGTGCACATAATTATTGTGTTAATAATCTTGAATCAGAATAAGTTCCTCTTGCAGCATATTCAAACACACACACCTATAGACTGAACACGTAATATGCATTTGCACGCCGTCACTGTTTTCACAGATTCACGTTTGTGAAGTTCACACAGAGATGATAACGTTTTTAAAAAGAAATTTAAACTTGCACCTTGGAACCTGTTTCAAAGTTTGTGTTCTCAAGCACCAAACACTGTTGTTGTGCAAATGAACGGTTGGGACGCATGAAAAGTTTCTGTTAGAGCCGTGTTGTGTTAGCAGCGCTAAGTTAATAACTAATGATCTTTACAGCGGAACTGAATCAAACTAACTTTATCTGGACAATAACTTTATTCTAGAGCTGCTGTAAAGCCTTAACAATCTCTGTTACTGTAATCTCCTATTATCACTGTAAAGCTGCAATATACATTGTTAAAGCGCTGTATAAATTAAGGAGACTTGACAAACTCAAATTGCAATGTGATGTCTATGATTTGCACCAGAATAAAATGGACACAGCAATTTCAGAGAAAAACAGGAGGTATTTGCACTAATGCAACAAAATGAAAAGCAAAGGATGGACACGATATAATTTTTTTGATTTTAGTAATCGCACACAACATGAACATACGGTTTTATTCCCCACACACTCCCCAAACCCAAGAAACCCGGCCCGCTCTCGGCACGAGCACCAGCGCACCTGAACCCTTCACACAATGGCCTCGTCTGAATGCAATACTGCACGGTTTCTTTCTTTCACCTGGCCTTCTTTACCTTGATCTCGCAGTGAATGGGCTTCTGGATCCCGAACCCCCCCCCCGTTAGCGCTGATCCAAGGCCCGTTTCACAGAAGAGGACCGGGAACATATTACAGCAGCCGCGCATTATTCCGCAGAACATGTATAAACAGTCGGAGAGAATGGGAGTGCTATGTTCATAATGGAATCTGAAAAGCTTTTTGCTTTTTTTGTTCTCATTGTCTCTCCATCCTTTTCTAAACAACCTTCCCTTTTTGCCGGCTATCAATGCAAAGTTCTTTGAGAGAAAATGAAGGGCATTCATGTCGACTGAAAGGGGCTTTTAAAGTTGAGTACAGCCTTGACAAAAGGGAAGGTACGGCTTGCAGAGGCCCTGAGAATGACTCAATGTTTATAACCTTTCCTCACACACCCCCGAGGAGCTGGGAAAGAGCCGATGAAAAGATCCTTCTCTCGACACACACCAGACGCTTCTTCATTACTGAAAAACATCCAGTGTTTATATCTGCTGTTTTAGCATTTGTTGCCGGATAGGAAATTGCTTTTTCGAGCAAACCGGGATTGTTTTTATTGCATTCCGTGATTCTGTGATTCCGTGAGCTCATCCGACTGAACGTGGCAGTGGGTTAAACACGGGCAAGTGTGTTAATGATGAAAATACTTTTTAGGGTGTTTTAGTTAAAGAGTTTCGGTTTGAAAAGCTCCAAACAAACAGAAGAATATCTAGGTCTGAGAATAGTCTATAAGACTATTTTACTACTGTCAAATACACAAAAAAACTAAATGATATGCGAGAATTATTGAAAGCTTGATTGGAGCATCTTTCAATATTACATTCAATTGGAGAAAAAAAACTATATTTTTAAAGTAACTATTAATAATAATAAAATAATAATAATACATACATATGATAAACATAATATTCAATTAATAATAATCCATAAGCATGTATTAATTTATTATCATATATATTATAAAAAACAATTATTGTTATTGTAGACTGAGACATGAAATAACTTATAAGACCCAAATCCACTTTGAAAGGGATAGTTGACCCAAAAAGCAGTTCCTCAGTTCCTCTCTCTCCCAGTTCAGCATCATTACTCCAGTCTGCAGCGTCACAGGATCCTTCAGAAATCAGGATGATGATCAAGAAACATTTATGATTATTATCAGTGTTGAAAACAGTTGTTGCTTCAGATTTCTGTGAAAACTGTAATTAATTGTATTTTTCTGGATTCTTTGATGAATAGAAAGTTCCAAAGAACAGCATTTATTTGAAATGGAATCTTTTTTAACATTATGAATGTCTTTACTGTCATTTTTTTTAATCAATTTAATGCATCCTTGATGAATAAAAGCATTCATTTCTTTAAAAATCTTACATCTTTTGATCAGTAGTGTATATGCCTTGTGTTTAGAAAAAAAAGCTCTGCCACCCAAAGGTGAATGTGTGATCCTGAACGTTCATGCGCTGCTGATATACAGACTCAAGCCGAAAACAGATTATCCCACATAATGTGGACACAGTTTTCCTTTCTTGTCACCCAATTAAACTGCAATTATCCCAAGTGGA
Source organism: Semotilus atromaculatus (assembly GCA_031834385.1). Classification (NCBI taxonomy): domain Eukaryota; kingdom Metazoa; phylum Chordata; class Actinopteri; order Cypriniformes; family Leuciscidae; genus Semotilus; species Semotilus atromaculatus. The sequence continues at coordinate 44,203,036 of JAULUF010000055.1, read as the reverse complement.
AGAGCTGAGAATGGAGTAAAAGGCTGAGGAGAATGAGGACGCAGCACGAGGCTTTCACTGAGACGCATTAGCCAGACCCGGGCCGGATGAAAGCCGAGCTCAGCGAGACGTGGACCAGCGGAGACCGGCTTCAACACACACTTTCTCCACGCTTTATCCCCGCCATAGAGTCCAGCACGGGGAAAGACACACAAGTGTATACAGGTTGTTTCAAAGCAATGTGGCTTTTGCATGGGAGGCCTATTGTGTGTTGGCTATAAGAGGACGTGGAGCTCTGAAACCCTAATGGTCGCTGTGGATTTGGAGTTTTCTCATGCAAATGTTCAGGGCACAAAGAGTGGCAGAAGTGCCTGAAATCACTGATCTTCCACATCACAGGGAAACGAAGAAACACTCACACTCAACACTGTTTCCCGATGGCGTGCCATGAAGTCTCACTGCAGATTATTCTTATTCAAAATGTCTTTCAAAGATTTGATGCCACTAACTTGTCAACCTTTGGCAGATGATCTCGGGATTTTCACAAGCGCTTTCCAGTTTTATGAGCATTGTGCTTCAGACGGTCCATCTGAGGAGAAAGTGATGCAAAATTGTGTTACAATCATATAAAATGATTGTATACAAATATATACATAAGTCAAATACAAATAAATAGTCAAGTCACAGCACTATACAATACAGATTGTTTCAAAGCAGCTTCACAGACATTAACAGAAATGGTCATAAATGCCATTATTCAGATCAATTAGTTCTGTCTTGTTTTAATTGCATACACAATGCCTTATTTTTATGCTAATGAGAGAAATAATCATGCATATCTAGTTTTTTTTCTATGCACTTGATTAGCAAACTGTTCTTTCTTATTTTAAACAAGCAATGATGTTTTTGTACTTAAACACATCCGTGAATCGTGATTTGCCAAGTTCATTTGGTCGAGCATTACACTAGATATGCATGAACTTAAAACAGTAAATTGAGTTCATAAATGTGTGTTTGTGTGTGTTTAATGTGTGTGACCCGATCGTATGTTCTTCTTTACTACTAGTTACAGCAGCAAATAAACATCAATGAACATGAGAAGATTCATAACAACTTCCTGAACAATCATGACTCATATAATCCATCAATCCGTGTTTCAACAGCGGGAGAACAATAACGTCACATTCCCCAAAAACCTTTCAATGAACATAAATTCAAGAAATAAATACAAAAATAACTAGATAGGAGCATTCTGATATACAGTCCGTGCATAATTATTATGCAAGTTGATATTCTGATAAAAAAAAATTCCCAAGCACATTTTACCAAACCACATCAATCTTAATAACTACTATTACTTTTGTATAATCATTTATAAGTGATATATTATTGTTAAGGAAGGCTGGAAGTGAAAAATGCCTTTCCAAACTTCAGAAACTTCCTCGAATCAATTTTTTGTAATTTCTGTAGAAAGACAAACATAAACAGTGATGAAAGCCAAATTATTAAATGCCATTGATGTATATTTACTGAGTAATCCACGATTTTGTCAAGGAGGATCAAAATGACAGTTTTCACCTCAGATTTGGAGTCAAATTACAGAAGTGTAAAAATGACTTTAGAAAGATGGCAGCATCATTATTTTATCTTTACACAGAGATTGGTAGATCTTTAAGTTAAATATGTTTACTTTAGGGTTCCTGATGATTTCCAACATGATTCTTCACATTAACTTCTGATCTTTTTTTGCAGTTAACGTGTTTTTTCTTCCTGGCTTGTTTTTGTCTGACTCTGCTGAACCAATGAACGTTTGCTGTCTATTGGTCATGCCTTTATTTTGCATTGTCTAGTGTTGCATTGTATTACATCCTTTTCATGAGCATTTCATAATTATTGACTACCCATAAAAGGGTAGTTTTACTTTAAGTAAACAAACATTTCATTTTACCCGTAACAGAAAACTTGCTTAATAATTATGCACACCTGTTTTTCACTTCCAGCCTACCTTAACAATTATATATATCACATTAAATATTTTTTAACAATTAATAAGTTAAGATTGCTGTGGTTTGGAATTGGTAAAATGTGCTTGGGAAAAAAATATGAACAGAATATTAACTTACAAGATTACAAACTCATTATGTTCACTCTTATACCATTTATCATAATGTTGTGTATTATAAAATCGTCCTTATATACAATTGTATAAAAATCTGTTGTTAATTTTAAAATGAACCAGCTGAATCACTCAAAAACTGGCAGCCTGATGAATACACATTCAATATGTTCCTGAAATATTGATATGAAGAATCAGCACATGAGCAACACTGAGAGATTTCCTCCTACCTTCATTTGTTGGATGTGAGTTGGTATTTCAGCTCTTCTGCTTCTGTTGCTGTTCCTCTGGGATTTGACCCTTTACTGTCGCCATCTGTGGCTGAAGAGTAAAACTGCAGGGGTTTCTGTGCCATCAACAAGTTCTAGCTCTATTACTGATCAACAATGCTCTGTATTTCACTGTTACTGAACCAAATACAAACAAAAATTATGCATGCAGATGATCACTTGATGTCAAAGTTAAACCGGGTCCTGAAGCAAAGCCATTTGAGAACATTTTATTTACTTCTGCACGAAAAGTGCATAAAAGTGACTCTTTATATAAATGACTCTTTTATACAATATGCATGTGTCAGATTGGCTCAATTCTCCATTTAGTGTGCACTAGTTGCTGCCTATGTTCACTAAGCTTCCAACGAGAACCATTTTCCCCAAAGAACCTCTCAGTGAAAACTTTTTTAAAGGTGACATAATTATGCCCCTTTTCATAAGATGTCATATAAATCTATGGTATCCCCAGAATGTGTCTGTGAAATTTCAGCTCAAAATCCCCCCAGATCATTTATTATAGCTTGTCAAATTTGCCCCTTTTTGGGTGTGAGCAAAAACACACTGTTTGTGTGTGTGTCCTTTTAAATGCAAATGAGCTTTAGCTCCGCCTCCGTCCAGAAGAGGGCGGAGTCTGAGCTTCAGAAAATCCAGCAATACCAACACAGGCCGATCTCACTCATCCAGAGTCCCAGAATAACCAGCAGCGAGTGCAGCCTTACGGAGAGACTCAGAGTTTCACTGACACACGTTTCTGAATGTTAGTGGAGACAGTTATGTAGTTGTTGTGGAGTTACATTGATCATCTGATCATGTGTAACTTCTACACCAGTGTCCACAGTTCCTGAGGTGTTTATAAGACAGCGCTGACATGTTCTGGTCAATAGTGTTCAGTGCTCATCTGTGCTCATCAGCGTTTATCACAGGTTCAGTTTAAAGTCTGTTTATAGAGAACGGCGTCGTCTTAGCGGCCCCTAATTTAATAACAAATGATCATATAACATTATTCAAGAACCGCTAAAAAGCCAAAACAATCTCTGTTACCTTAAATTATATGTTTATCACTGTAAAGCTGCTTTGAAACAATCTACATTTTTAAAAGTGCTATGTAAATGAAGATGACTTGACTCGACTCGACTTGACTCCACCACAGGACCGGTTCAGGCTCTGCTGGATCTCCTGCCGGTGCGTTAGAACTGGGCTCTGGTGTCGCTTGAGAAACCAAATGTCGGCTGGTGTGTGTAAACGAGCAGATTAAGGGCCGGTGGTATTATAATAAGAACAACTTCTTACGTCAGAAGGAGAGCGAAATATGATTGGCTTATTTTTTTACATACTTGCAGAGAAAAACTCACTGAAGCACTGGATTATAGCACTTAAACACAGAGAAACTCAGATTTTCATGATAAGTCCCCTTTAAAAGACCCATTAGTTCTCATGGCAAAGAATAAATAATCTAAAGAAGCTTTTGTACAATGTAAAGACTCCATGGATGTTAAAGGTTCTTCAGTGAAGAGTGTACACCGAACACAGTGGTTCTGGGACGGAACAGCATGAAAGTCACTGAATGCAACGACTGATCGAACGAGACCGAATCACTTTCTGTTTTGTGTCAGGAGAAGGAGAAGAGATGGAGAAAGCCAGGCATTGTGATGATGAGAAAATACGATGGACGAGAAACATTGTGAAGTTTGAGCTGATTCCAGCTCACACACACACACACACACACACACACACTGTGATTGTGATTCAGAGCCAGGATAAGCTGGGAGAATGAATGCACGGGTGATGATACACCAGCTAAACGCTTGAGAATAGAGTCTCATCACACAGTCCTCCCTGCGCCTGCGGGCGACACGACTCTGCGGTGTAAACCACACTGAGCACACACTTCTCCCGCTATCCTCTGCTTAAACATCTGGCTCTCGGGGAATGTGATTTGTCAAACGCCTCAGAAGGTCGTGTGGTAAACTAGCCTGAGGAACACACTCTCACTTCATCATCCCTCCATCGTCTGAGAGGAATATAGCACTGACCCAGGAATGATCATGTCATATTTCCAGATTAATGACATTTTGGCATGAAAAATATTTTATAAATACATGTTTATATTTTTTTATTCTGCGCTTGATATTTGGATCCAAAAATCCTGCAAGACTAGAACACAAACAGGAGGTTATCAAAGGCAGCAGTGACAGACACTGACAGTCCAAATGCCCGCCAGCTAACTCTACTATCCGCTTTAATACAAATCTTTCTGCGCATATGATTATGCCTATAAACGTGTGGGCTGGAAATAAGGCCAAATTCTGCATCATTTTAAACCCATGACTATAATTATCTAGCCGACTTACATTCTGTGCTTTTACAGAGAAATAGTCACTCACTAACTTTCTTTCACTATTGTTCTTTAGTTCATAATGCAGCATATCATTCCTTTTCATGCATTTGAAAAAAAGTTAACTTTCATGTAAAACAAACAATACAGAAAATTCCTTCATTTCCACACTGTACATTTGGCCCTTTACAGAAACGTTCTGCTAAAAAAAGCACAATAAAGGCTTGTTTGTGTGATTAGATCATGTTGTTTTTCCCGTGAAGTGGGTCTGTTGGCTCATTTAGGAAATGCAGTTAAAGATCTGAAATTCAGTCTTGAGGAAGGAAGGGCAGCAAACGATGGAACATCTGATTAGAGTCACTGACATTCTCCTGCTGATGACGAGTGTTTCGAATGCACTCACTCCAGCTCAGACTGAGCTCACTGTCACCAGCTGAGAACATGACCAGAGTAAACGTCAGTAGAGGAACACCAGCATCTCCTCCTGAGAACATGACCAGAGTAAACGTCAGTAGAGGAACACCAGCATCTCCTCCTGAGAACATGACCAGAGTAAACGTCAGTAGAGGAACACCAGCATCTCCTCCTGAGAACATGACCAGAGTAAACGTCAGTAGTGGAACACCAGCATCTCCTCCTGAGAACATGACCAGAGTAAACGTCAGTAGAGGAACACCAGCATCTCCTCATGAGAACATGACCAGAGTAAACGTCAGTAGAGGAACACCAGCATCTCCTCCTGAGAACATGACCAGAGTAAACGTCAGTAGAGGAACACCAGCATCTCCTCCTGAGAACATGACCAGAGTAAACGTCAGTAGAGGAACACCAGCATCTCCTCCTGAGAACATGACCAGAGTAAACGTCAGTAGAGGAACACCAGCATCTCCTCCTGAGAACATGACCAGAGTAAACGTCAGTAGAGGAACACCAGCATCTCCTCCTGAGAACATGACCAGAGTAAACGTCAGTAGTGGAACACCAGCATCTCCTCCTGAGAACATGACCAGAGTAAACGTCAGTAGAGGAACACCAGCATCTCCTCATGAGAACATGACCAGAGTAAACGTCAGTAGAGGAACACCAGCATCTCCTCCTGAGAACATGACCAGAGTAAACGTCAGTAGAGGAACACCAGCATCTCCTCATGAGAACATGACCAGAGTAAACGTCAGTAGTGGAACACCAGCATCTCCTCCTGAGAACATGACCAGAGTAAACGTCAGTAGTGGAACACCAGCATCTCCTCCTGAGAACATGACCAGAGTAAACGTCAGTAGAGGAACACCAGCATCACCTCATGAGAACATGACCAGAGTAAACGTCAGTAGAGGAACACCAGCATCTCCTCATGAGAACATGACCAGAGTAAACGTCAGTAGTGGAACACCAGCATCTCCTCCTGAGAACATGACCAGAGTAAACGTCAGTAGAGGAACACCAGCATCTCCTCATGAGAACATGACCAGAGTAAACGTCAGTAGTGGAACACCAGCATCTCCTCCTGAGAACATGACCAGAGTAAACGTCAGTAGAGGAACACCAGCATCTCCTCATGAGAACATGACCAGAGTAAACGTCAGTAGTGGAACACCAGCATCTCCTCCTGAGAACATGACCAGAGTAAACGTCAGTAGAGGAACACCAGCATCTCCTCATGAGAACATGACCAGAGTAAACGTCAGTAGAGGAACACCAGCATCTCCTCATGAGAACATGACCAGAGTAAACATCAGTAGTGGAACACCAGCATCTCCTCCTGAGAACATGACCAGAGTAAACGTCAGTAGTGGAACACCAGCATCTCCTCCTGAGAACATGACCAGAGTAAACGTCAGTAGAGGAACACCAGCATCTCCTCCTGAGAACATGACCAGAGTAAACGTCAGTAGAGGAACACCAGCATCTCCTCCTGAGAACATGACCAGAGTAAACATCAGTAGTGGAACACCAGCATCTCCTCATGAGAAAATGACCAGAGTAAACGTCAGTAGTGGAACACCAGCATCTCCTCCTGAGAACATGACCAGAGTAAACATCAGTAGTGGAACACCAGCATCTCCTCATGAGAACATGACCAGAGTAAACGTCAGTAGTGGAACACCAGCATCTCCTCATGAGAACATGACCAGAGTAAACGTCAGTAGAGGAACACCAGCATCTCCTCCTGAGAATATGACCAGAGTAAACATCAGTAGTGGAACACCAGCATCTCCTCATGAGAAAATGACCAGAGTAAACGTCAGTAGTGGAACACCAGCATCTCCTCATGAGAACATGACCAGAGTAAACGTCAGTAGAGGAACACCAGCATCTCCTCCTGAGAACATGACCAGAGTAAACGTCAGTAGTGGAACACCAGCATCTCCTCCTGAGAACATGACCAGAGTAAACGTCAGTAGAGGAACACCAGCATCTCCTCATGAGAACATGACCAGAGTAAACGTCAGTAGTGGAACACCAGCATCTCCTCATGAGAACATGACCAGAGTAAACGTCAGTAGAGGAACACCAGCATCTCCTCCTGAGAACATGACCAGAGTAAACGTCAGTAGAGGAACACCAACATCTCCTCCTGAGAACATGACCAGAGTAAACGTCAGTAGTGGAACACCAGCATCTCCTCCTGAGAACATGACCAGAGTAAACGTCAGTAGTGGAACACCAGCATCTCCTCCTGAGAACATGACCAGAGTAAACGTCAGTAGTGGAACACCAGCATCTCCTCATGAGAACATGACCAGAGTAAACGTCAGTAGTGGAACACCAGCATCTCCTCCTGAGAACATGACCAGAGTAAACGTCAGTAGAGGAACACCAGCATCTCCTCATGAGAACATGACCAGAGTAAACGTCAGTCGAGGAACACCAGCATCTCCTCATGAGAACATGACCAGAGTAAACGTCAGTCGAGGAACACCAGCATCTCCTCCTGAGAACATGACCAGAGTAAACGTCAGTCGAGGAACACCAGCATCTCCTCCTGAGAACATGACCAGAGTAAACGTCAGTAGTGGAACACCAGCATCTCCTCCTGAGAACATGACCAGAGTAAACGTCAGTAGAGGAACACCAGCATCTCCTCCTGAGAACATGACCAGAGTAAACGTCAGTCGAGGAACACCAGCATCTCCTCCTGAGAACATGACCAGAGTAAACGTCAGTAGTGGAACACCAGCATCTCCTCCTGAGAACATGACCAGAGTAAACGTCAGTAGAGGAACACCAGCATCTCCTCCTGAGAACATGACCAGAGTAAACGTCAGTAGTGGAACACCAGCATCTCCTCATGAGAACATGACCAGAGTAAACGTCAGTAGTGGAACACCAGCATCTCCTCATGAGAACATGACCAGAGTAAACGTCAGTAGTGGAACACCAGCATCTCCTCCTGAGAACATGACCAGAGTAAACGTCAGTAGAGGAACACCAGCATCTCCTCCTGAGAACATGACCAGAGTAAACGTCAGTAGAGGAACACCAGCATCTCCTCCTGAGAACATGACCAGAGTAAACGTCAGTAGAGGAACACCAGCATCTCCTCATGAGAACATGACCAGAGTAAACGTCAGTAGTGGAACACCAGCATCTCCTCCTGAGAACATGACCAGAGTAAACGTCAGTAGAGGAACACCAGCATCTCCTCCTGAGAACATGACCAGAGTAAACGTCAGTAGTGGAACACCAGCATCTCCTCCTGAGAACATGACCAGAGTAAACGTCAGTAGAGGAACACCAGCATCTCCTCCTGAGAACATGACCAGAGTAAACGTCAGTAGAGGAACACCAGCATCTCCTCCTGAGAACATGACCAGAGTAAACGTCAGTAGAGGAACACCAGCATCTCCTCATGAGAACATGACCAGAGTAAACGTCAGTAGTGGAACACCAGCATCTCCTCATGAGAACATGACCAGAGTAAACGTCAGTAGTGGAACACCAGCATCTCCTCATGAGAACATGACCAGAGTAAACGTCAGTAGTGGAACACCAGCATCTCCTCATGAGAACATGACCAGAGTAAACGTCAGTAGTGGAACACCAGCATCTCCTCCTGAGAACATGACCAGAATAAACGTCAGTAGTGGAACACCAGTATCTCCTCATGAGAACATGACCAGAGTAAACGTCAGTAGTGGAACACCAGCATCTCCTCCTGAGAACATGACCAGAATAAACGTCAGTAGTGGAACACCAGTATCTCCTCATGAGAACATGACCAGAGTAAACGTCAGTAGTGGAACACCAGCATCTCCTCCTGAGAACATGACCAGAGTAAACGTCAGTAGTGGAACACCAGCATCTCCTCATGAGAACATGACCAGAGTAAAGGTCAGTAGTGGAACACCAGCATCTCCTCATGAGAACATGACCAGAGTAAACGTCAGTAGTGGAACACCAGCATCTCCTCCTGAGAACATGACCAGAGTAAACGTCAGTAGTGGAACACCAGCATCTCCTCCTGAGAACATGACCAGAATAAACGTCAGTAGTGGAACACCAGTATCTCCTCATGAGAACATGACCAGAGTAAACGTCAGTAGAGGAACACCAGCATCTCCTCATGAGAACATGACCAGAGTAAACGTCAGTAGTGGAACACCAGCATCTCCTCCTGAGAACATGACCAGACTAAACGTCAGTAGAGGAACACCAGCATCTCCTCCTGAGAACATGACCAGAGTAAACGTCAGTAGTGGAACACCAGCATCTCCTCATGAGAACATGACCAGAGTAAACGTCAGTAGAGGAACACAAGCATCTCCTCATGAGAACATGACCAGAGTAAACGTCAGTAGAGGAACACCAGCATCTCCTCCTGAGAACATGACCAGAGTAAACGTCAGTAGAGGAACACCAGCATCTCCTCCTGAGAACATGACCAGAGTAAACGTCAGTAGAGGAACACAAGCATCTCCTCATGAGAACATGACCAGAGTAAACGTCAGTAGTGGAACACCAGCATCTCCTCCTGAGAACATGACCAGAGTAAACGTCAGTAGAGGAACACCAGCATCTCCTCCTGAGAACATGACCAGAGTAAACGTCAGTAGTGGAACACCAGCATCTCCTCCTGAGAACATGACCAGAGTAAACGTCAGTAGAGGAACACAAGCATCTCCTCCTGAGAACATGACCAGAGTAAACGTCAGTAGTGGAACACCAGCATCTCCTCCTGAGAACATGACCAGAGTAAACGTCAGTAGAGGAACACCAGCATCTCCTCATGAGAACATGACCAGAGTAAACGTCAGTAGTGGAACACCAGCATCTCCTCCTGAGAACATGACCAGAGTAAACGTCAGTAGTGGAACACCAGCATCTCCTCCTGAGAACATGACCAGAGTAAACGTCAGTAGAGGAACACCAGCATCTCCTCCTGAGAACATGACCAGAGTAAACGTCAGTAGTGGAACACCAGCATCTCCTCATGAGAACATGACCAGAGTAAACGTCAGTAGAGGAACACCAGCATCTCCTCATGAGAACATGACCAGAGTAAACGTCAGTAGAGGAACACCAGCATCTCCTCCTGAGAACATGACCAGAGTAAACGTCAGTAGAGGAACACCAGCATCTCCTCCTGAGAACATGACCAGAGTAAACGTCAGTAGAGGAACACCAGCATCTCCTCCTGAGAACATGACCAGACTAAACGTCAGTAGAGGAACACCAGCATCTCCTCCTGAGAACATGACCAGACTAAACGTCAGTAGAGGAACACCAGCATCTCATCAAACATGATCTCGAGAACCGTCTTTACACTTCCCTCTGTTGTTCCACTAACCCTGAAATGACAATATATTTGAATGACGATATATTGAAGTTGTCCTAGATTGTCCAAAGTTGTATTGTTCAAAATTCATGTAGGCTATAGCTTTGATGAAAGGTTGATCCACTTCAAATGTTAACTGCTGTATATATATATATATATATATATATATATATATATACATATATATATACATATATATATAATAGCCTACATATTAATAAAAGTAAGAATTTATAGCATTTATAATATGTGCTTTGCAAATAAACGTTGTATCAGTCAGACCATCTACATGTGTGCACCCTCATTGGAAAGCATTCAATAATTATAATTCGTAAAAATATATTTTTTTGTACACCACCTAGTTTTTATGTGTTTTATCCTTTTCATTTGATTAAAATATGCATTGCACGATGTTGCATCAAATGAAGGCTGCTGTGTTCATCTTGAAATGTTATAGGCTTACATAATTTTTTTTCATCGTCTGTTTTTAGCGTCTTGTTTCTGACGTGGCCTCGAGCACCGGAACACAGAAACGAGCGGGAAACACGTCGACACGTCAGAGTTGGACAGTGTCTGGCTGTCAATCATCTTCTCTGACACTCGTTATCATCTGAACTCAAAAGACATGCATATTAGGCCGAAAATAGTGCAACATTAATCTCATTCGATAGGCGTAATTAAATTTCAGAAGCACGATTGTCCAAACAATGCAGAGGAAACCGGGATTATGCAAACAACAGATCCACTCATGAGGATCCCGTAGGCTTCAGTACACATGACTTTCTTCACCATAAATCTGCGTGAATATTTTCTTATCTGCATCGTCGTTGCTCCCTTACAAGGTTTATTAAACGTATGATTATTAATTATATTGCATCATCTCTGATAATAAGACTGCATGTGCGACCTCTGTAAATTATATGCTTTGAATCTCTATTTAGGATAGCTAATAGCTAATAATAATAATAATAATATGATCGATTATTTCTGTTTAAAAATTCTGTTCAGTATTGCCGCAATAATATTTAGAGGAAAAAGGTTTGACAACAAGTGTAATTGTAAAGTCAGTTCCCACGAGACACTCTGCAATTAAATGACTTTCCCACTCGTTAAACGCGGACATTCTCACTGTGATGTTAGTAATAGGGAAGAACAGTGAAGGTGCAGAATCCACTTAAACACGAGAACTCTCAGATATATATCTGTAATTGCGCAGTCTAATATTCCTCGAGCTAATGCTCGGGTCACGGAGAATCCTTTGAAGTCTGAGAGAAAGAAGAAGTTTTGTAGATAAACACCTCGTGCTTATTAATGCGCGTCTGTTTTACTGAAAATATTCAGATAAATTAAAGAATTAACTTCCTTTCATTTCGCCGTTCTACCGCACTTTGACAGATGATATTTTTCTGATGTAATTGTGTGATATTTCTATTGCACAAAATGTAACGTTTTCTTATTATTAATTAAATAAAACATCAATTTAATTCTGTGAAAATTCCGTGCTACTTGATCAGGTATGCTTATATAGGGTACATAAATAAAAATTGTTTTATTATGTTATGTCTGCAAAATGTGATTCCAATACTGAACCCAACCGTTTAAATGCAAATTAATCAAAAAGCGTATTTACACTAAATAAGCTCCAGAAATCACCTGAGAGGGTAACCATAGCAACAGTCCAGAGAGTTGGGTTAGGAACATCATTGGACGGAACATTGACCAAATAAAATTTTAATCTTAAATTATTTATAAACAATAAACATTTGCATGCCATAAATACACCAGACCACGAAAACTTTTGTAAAAAAAAAAACGTACAATAATTTACAATTCGGATTGTGGGAAACAAACCTCAACAAACCACAAAAAAACAACAAAAAAAAAAACAACAACAACAACAAAAAAACACCTGCCTTAAAATGTCCTAATTTAAAAAGTTGACAGTCATTGTAAAGTTGTCGCGCGTACGGCGAGAACGGGCTGTTATTAAAGCGCGTTCTGGACACACACACATACACACACGATGCTGGATTGCTTTTCTCTCTGAGCAAAGTGAGTTTATCATTTCACTCTCGTCCTCGCGCTGGGTGGGATTGTGGAGCGCGAGGTCTGACAGATGCAGTGCGCATGCGCAGAAGCCCTTCAGCACCTGCCAGTGCGCGCATTACTTCACATGTTGAACTCTCGGCTGACAATCACTCGAGTTAACATTTCATCATGAGGAGAACACACACCGAGCTCAGCTGAAGAAAACACACACCGAGCTCAGCGGAGGAACACGACATATTTTTCATTATCTCTTCTTCATCTGACACTTTTTCGGGATTTATACTAACAATGCTTCTGAGAAGAACACTGCTTTCGTGAAAGTTAAAGCCGAATTACGCTTGACTTGGACTTGTTTGTCGCGCGCGCCAGAATGAAGCACTGATCCTGACGGAACACTTTTCCTTGTTATTCTAACTTCGCTGACTTTAATCTCCCGTGGGTGAGTGCCAGCTCCGTGGATTTTACCTGCACAGGTGCATCATGTCCAAGCCCATGGATCACGTCAAGCGCCCTATGAACGCGTTCATGGTGTGGTCCCGCGCGCAGAGACGGAAAATGGCCCAAGAAAACCCGAAAATGCACAATTCTGAGATCAGCAAGAGACTGGGCGCGGAGTGGAAACTCCTGACGGAAGCCGAGAAGCGGCCGTTCATCGACGAGGCGAAGCGGCTGCGCGCGATGCACATGAAGGAACACCCCGACTACAAGTACAGACCCAGACGAAAGCCCAAGACTTTAATGAAGAAGGACAAGTTCGCGTTCCCGATGGCGTATAACCTGGGCGAGCACGAGGCGCTGAAGGTGAGCGCGCTCCCGGGCGGCGTGCACGAGTCCCTGATGAGCAACGCGGAGAAGGCGCGCGTGTTCTTCAACCCGGCCATGGCCAACCCGTACTCGTTCTTCGACCTCGGCTCGAAAGTGCCCGAACTCTCCCCGCCATTCTCCTACGCGTCTCCGCTGGGTTACCCGAGCGCGGGCACGGCCTTCCCCGGGGTGCACGCGCACACACACACACACCCGTCACCGGGGAACCCGGGATACATGATGCCGTGCACCTGCTCCGCGTGGCCGCCCGCGGGCCTCCAGCCCCCGCTCGCCTATATACTTCTGCCCGGGCTGGGCAAACCGGGCCTGGACCCGTACGCGCTATGAGCACGGGTCACCGGGGAACTTTTTAAATGTGAAATTAATTAATGACTACATGCAATACACGCGGAGCAAAGCTGAACATGTGATAAACGAGACATCACGTGTGTGTGTGTATCATGATTAGGTGGAAATTAATGACGAACGACTGTGCTGAACGAGTGCTCTTATCAATGTGAATAAATCTGTGCGAAATATTAAGACGCCACGGAGAGAAAAACCTGTTGACTGTAAAGTGTGTCGCTATTGCAGGCCGATGATGTAACGTGGATCCATTGCTATTTTGGAGGAAAAAAAAGTGCATTGTTTTATTTTGAAACTCAACCGTAAAGAATCCCGTTTTTTATTTTATTTTATTATTATTGTTGTTTTTTATTCAGTCATGTTGCTGTAAATGTGTACAGTTTAATTAAACACCGGAGCTCTCGGACTAGAAATCAGATTTTTGAGTTTCGAATCTACTATTTCCATGGATGTATATGTAATATTTATTGTTAATTGAGTGAAACCCTCTGTCGGCCGCGGGACACACGTGTTCCCTTGATATTTGCACAGGGAGACCAGGAGCACTTATACGTGTAATTTAATGAAAAGAAACACATGAAATAATAAGGTTTCTAAGGGGTTCAACATATTGTACATCACAGATCAATCATGCGTTCACGTAAAGAAGTCAGTCCGGTTTTTTACTAACTCGAAGTGAAATTGTATGTTATATATGTTTTGCATAATTCCACTTATATGTACTTAAAATTCCTATCGTTCATTTATTGAACGGGGGATATAATAAAGCGAATGCGAAAAAAAGAAAGCAATTGCTCTGTAGTTCTTGAACAAGATTTGTATCTGAAAGCCTTTCCTCGGCTGGAGCAGGTGAAGTGTAAAGTTTCCTCTAAAGGACGCTTTTGTTCGGGCTTTGAATAGAATTACTCAGAATTCTAAAGCAAGTCTTTGTAATCAAGAGCCAAAATCCTGATTTATCACAACTCGCATCATGAATAGGAAGGAAGATAAAGCTGAGGAGTTTCGCTACTTTTAATCCATACAAGCAGAAAAATGAAACCGTTCAGACACTTAGTCGAGGCCCAAACAGAAAGAAAAAAAAATGGATTTTAGATAATTAAATTGTTCTTTAATTCTGACACATCGAAATGGACAGACTTTAAAAAAGGGCACCAGATATACAAATATAATCTCCTCTTTTCTCACGCGCTCCGCGTCGGGTCCGTCTTAATGTAAACTGCTCTCGTCGATTACATTAAGAAGTTAATTCATATGCTCAGACCAATTATGCAAAACTAATTTGGACTGTCCAGGGATAATTACCTTCGCCACGGTTAATTGAATCTTTTATTCTCTATTGTAAGCGCGCGATCGCGGCTCTCCGGGAACTTCCGGTCGGGCTTTAGAGAAGTGACCCTGTTTCTGCTTATGAACTAATCTTCCAATCACGCCTGTGTGGATATTAATATGTACGCTATTCACAGGAGAACTTGTCAACAACGAGCCGTTATTCATTTCTATTTAACATAAATTTATTATATTAGCTATTTTATTGTTATATTTTATTTTATTATATAGGCTACGTTATATTTTTTTTATCTAACCCTAACAGCTGTAAACTATTAATTTTAGTATGTGTACACGCCTTTCCACTGAAATATGTGCATTTCAATGCAGCTGTCCTTATAGTGTTTAAAAAAGTGAAAATGTGCTGTTGTTGCGCAAATGATTAAATTCCCTTACAGTGAAATATAAAACATTTAGCATCTTTTAAAGCATTTTCAAGTTTTTTTTTTTTTTCTGAAACAAGCAACATTAAGTAAAGCTAGCGTCTCAAGGTCTCCGCTCCTCAGAATGACCATTTCCCTGTTTCTCTCTTTCCCCTTTTCCCTCTTTCTCTCTTTCCCTCTTTCTCTCTTTCCCTCTTTCTCTCTTTCCCTCTTTCTCTCGGTTCCCTCTTTCTCTCTTTCCCTCTTTCTCTGGGTTCTCTCTTCTCTGGGTTCTCTCTGGGGAAAAGAGGCCGAACTGAAAGAACTTTGTCTCCTTCACAGGAGCGTTTAGACAGTCGAGGAGGTTTTGTCTGGGAACAAACCCGGAGTTGCGAGGCCTTTGTGAGTCTGTTGTTTGTTGAAGTGGAGCTCAGCAAAAAGCGCCTGCTTTCTCTCATTGTGCTTAAAGCAATCAGTGGTATTTGGAAAACTGTTAGCATTGTGCACTTCTTCTGTGTTCATTGTTGAGGATTTCTTTTCACAAGGTTTTTTTCCTCCCCCTGCGCTCCAGCTGGCCGGGTGAATGGCGCTCGATGTGAACACGCTTTGTCCCGCGAGTCCTTCAAGTAGCCCACACTGAATAGACTGAGTTGACACTGGATGACAGTGAAACAACATAATAAAAAATACATGAGCGCATGAATGGAGCCAGGCGCATAAATAAATAAAATGGGTGACCAAAACTGGATAAACTGAATGACAAAACGGTGAAAGGGGAACAAAAAGATATTTAACACGGCCGATTAGCATTAGAAAGCCATCGACAAAGCAGAACAATTGATGAATGCGTTTACAGGCCAAGAAAGGAATGAACTAAATGGCTTTTGAATAGATGTATGCTTCTTGTTTCTGGAAAGCAGATCCAATGGGAAAGGTAGAGACGCAACAGCATGAGAAAATCTGACGACTGGAAGAATGTTAGCAGAGCAAAGGTTATGAAAGTGCCCGAGGTAAGTGTAGAAATGTGTAGAAATATCAACCGGTCCAGTATCGCAGAATTTTCCTTCCTTCACTTCTGCTGCACCAGAATTACTCGTGTCTGTAAAGCATTATTAAAACGAGGTTCACTGATCTGGCCAGAAACGCAGTATTAGAGATGAGACTGGGATTTCACAGAACAGTGATGGTATCAGATGACCAGCAGAAAAGCCACGTTTATCCGGCCTTACAATCCTTTCAGGGCCTGAACACGGACGATTGCTTTTAAAGCGCTCATTGATTTTTAGCGATTGGATCCTTTTCAGCCTCAATAAACTCTCCAGCCGTAATAATAGAAGTTTCCGTTATGAACAAAAAATCCTTCGACACATGGCAGATCTGGTTTCCGGTGTGTAAACGCTCCTCCTGTGCTGGAGACTGGATCAGATCTGGTGTCTGGTGTGTAAACGCTCCTCCTGTGCTGGAGACTGGATCAGATCTGGTGTCCGGTGTGTAAACGCTCCTCCTGTGCTGGAGACTGGATCAGATCTGGTGTCCGGTGTGTAAACGAGCTCCTCCTGTGCTGGAGACTGTATCAGATCTGGTGTCTGGTGTGTAAACGCTCCTCCTGTGCTGGAGACTGGATCAGATCTGGTGTCCGGTGTGTAAACGAGCTCCTCCTGTGCTGGAGACTGGATCAGATCTGGTGTCTGGTGTGTAAACGCTCCTCCTGTGCTGGAGACTGGATCAGATCTGGTGTCCGGTGTGTAAACGAGCTCCTCCTGTGCTGGAGACTGGATCAGATCTGGTGTATGGTGTGTAAACGCTCCTCCTGTGCTGGAGACTGGATCAGATCTGGTGTCCGGTGTGTAAACGCTCCTCCTGTGCTGGAGACTGGATCAGATCTGGTGTCCGGTGTGTAAACGCTCCTCCTGTGCTGGAGACTGGATCAGATCTGGTGTCCGGTGTGTAAACTAGCTCCTCCTGTGCTGGAGAATGTATCAGATCTGGTTTCCGGTGTGTAAACGCTCCTCCTGTGCTGGAGACTGGATCAGATCTGGTGCCTGGTGTGTAAACGCTCCTCCTGTACTGGAGACTGGATCAGATCTGGTGTCCGGTGTGTAAACGCTCCTCCTGTGCTGGAGACTGGATCAGATCTGGTGTCCGGTGTGTAAACGCTCCTCCTGTGCTGGAGACTGGATCAGATCTGGTGTCCGGTGTGTAAACGCTCCTCCTGTGCTGGAGACTGGATCAGATCTGGTGCCTGGTGTGTAAACGCTCCTCCTGTACTGGAGACTGGATCAGATCTGGTTTCCGGTTTGTAAACGCTCCTCCTGTGCTGGAGACTGGATCAGATCTGGTTTCCGGTTTGTAAACGCTCCTCCTGTGCTGGAGACTGGATCAGATCTGGTGTCCGGTGTGTAAACGCTCCTCCTGTGCTGGAGACTGGATCAGATCTGGTGTCCGGTGCGTAAACGCTCCTCCTGTGCTGGAGACTGGATCAGATCTGGTGTCCGGTGTGTAAACGCTCCTCCTGTGCTGGAGACTGGATCAGATCTGGTGTCCGGTGCGTAAACGCTCCTCCTGTGCTGGAGACTGGATCAGATCTGGTGTCCGGTGTGTAAACGCTCCTCCTGTGCTGGAGACTGGATCAGATCTGGTGTCCGGTGTGTAAACGAGCTCCTCCTGTGCTGGAGACTGGATCAGATCTGGTGTCTGGTGTGTAAGCGCTCCTCCTAATGAATACAGCCCCCTAAATCATGCAAATATCAACTATTTGACGATGATTTTATTTTTTAAACATTAAAACAAGAACTACATCCTTTTTTCCTCACCACAAAATTTTACATATTACAGAAATACATAAATGAAGACGCCTCCATGTTCAAAAATAAGTCGTCACCCTTATTTCTATAGCGCTTTATACAACAGATTTCTTCAAAGATAACAGGAACATAATGATCAACGATGCTAACAGAATTGTGAAAATGACAATAGTGTCACTATTCAGATCAATTCAGTTCAGCGTTGATTCAGTAAAACTCATAATAATAATAACCAACATAAAGTTTTGCATTTGATGAAACTGGTGCTGTGAACTTCAGACAGACAACCATGAAAGAAGCTCCGGATTTATCAGACAGAAAAAAACGGTCTAATCTAATCTAAGATAATGAGTCTAATCTTTCATGTCGGTGGTAAAAAATATTGTACAAATAATAACAAAAATTGTTGTTTATAAAATGGAAAATAAGAGAATAACTTTTAAGATGTGCATGAATAATACATCCCGGATGGAACTCAGAGTCCGATGGAAACCGAGTTTTGTGAATGTTTGGTGGGATAACTGTGATCTTCCCGAACTGGTGATGTAATTCCTTGTCATTCCCTGAGAGAGAGAGAGAGAGAGGGAGGGAGAGAGAGAGGGAGAGAGAGAGAGAGAGAGAGAGAGGGAGGGAGAGAGAGAGGGAGAGAGAGAGAGAGACAGAGAGAGGGAGGGAGAGAGAGAGGGAGAGAGAGAGAGAGAGAGAGAGGGAGAGAGAGGGAGAGAGAGAGAGAGAGAGAGAGAGAGAGAGAGAGAGAGAGAGGGAGGGAGAGAGAGAGGGAGAGAGAGAGCGAGAGTCTGCCACATCTCTCACCCCAACTCACTCCACCAGCTCATTTAAGGCCATTAAAGTGTGAACGAGTGTGTCCTGCAGGACTGTGTGTGTGTGTGTGTGTGTGTGTGTGTGTGTGTGTGTGTTACCTGTAATCTCAGACACATTTCCTTCAGTTTGAGGGCAGAGAGCATGAGCTGCACATCTGGACGTGTCGAATCGTGTGTGTGTCGCTCAGCCCTCGGTTCCTCGCAGGATCACAGATACACTCACTAACTCTTCTTTAAACTCCACTCTCTAAACTCCACTCTCTAAACTCCACTGTCTAAACTCCACTGTCTAAACTCCACTGTCTAAACTCCACTCTCTAAACTCCACTCTCTAAACTCCACTGTCTAAACTCCACTCTCTAAACTCCACTCTCTAAACTCCACTCTCTAAACTCCACTTTCTAAACTCCACTCTCTAAACTCCACTGTCTAAACTCCACAGTCTAAACTCCACTCTTCCCTAAAATCCACTCTCTAAACTCCACTCTCTAAACTCCATTCTCTAAACTCCACTGTCTAAAGTCCACTCTCTAAACTCCACTGTCTAAAGTCCACTCTCTAAACTCCACTCTCTAAACTCCACAGTCTAAACTCCACTCTCTAAACTCCACTCTTCTCTAAAATCCACTCTTCTCTAAACTCCACTCTCTAAACTCCACTGTCTAAACTCCACTCTCTAAACTTCACTGTCTAAACTCCACTCTCTAAACTCCACTGTCTAAACTCCACTCTCTAAACTCCACTGGCTAAACTCCACTGTCTAAACTCCACTCTCTAAACTCCACTGTCTAAACTCCACTGTCTAAACTCCACTGTCTAAACTCCACTCTCTAAACTCCACTGTCTAAACTCCACTCTCTAAACTCCACTGGCTAAACTCCACTGTCTAAACTCCACTCTCTAAACTCCACTGTCTAAACTCCACTCTCTAAACTCCACTGTCTAAACTCCACTCTCTAAACTCCACTCTCTAAACTCCACTGTCTAAACTCCACTGTCTAAACTCCACTCTCTAAACTCCACTGTCTAACCTCCACTGTCTAAACTCCACTCTCTAAACTCCACTCTCTAAACTCCACTGTCTAAACTCCACTCTCTAAACTCCACTCTCTAAACTCCACTCTCTAAACTCCACTTTCTAAACTCCACTCTCTAAACTCCACAGTCTAAACTCCACTCTCTAAACTCCACTGTCTAAACTCCACTCTTCTCTAAAATCCACTCTCTAAACTCCACTGTCTAAACTCCACTCTCTAAACTCCACTCTCTAAACTCCATTCTCTAAACTCCACTTTCTAAACTCCACTCTCTAAACTCCACAGTCTAAACTCCACTCTCTAAACTCCACTCTTCTCTAAAATCCACTCTTCTCTAAACTCCACTCTCTAAACTCCACTGTCTAAACTCCACTCTCTAAACTCCACTGTCTAAACTCCACTCTCTAAACTCCACTGTCTAAACTCCACTCTCTAAACTCCACTCTCTAAACTCCACTGTCTAAACTCCACTCTCTAAACTCCACTGGCTAAACTCCACTCTCTAAACTCCACTGTCTAAAGTCCACTCTCTAAACTCCACTGTCGAAACTCCACTCTCTAAACTCCACTGTCTAAACTCCACTCTATAAACTCCACTCTATAAACTCCACTCTCTAAACTCCACTGTCTAAACTCCACTCTCTAAACTCCACTGGCTAAACTCCACTGTCTAAAGTCCACTCTCTAAACTCCACTGTCGAAACTCCACTCTCTAAACTCCACTGTCGAAACTCCACTCTCTAAACTCCACTCTCTAAACTCCACTCTTACAGTCTTCTCTAAACTCCACTCTTACAGTCTTCTCTAAACTCCACTCTCTAAACTCCACTCTTACAGTCTTCTCTAAACTCCACTCTCTAAACTCCACTCTTACAGTCTTCTCTAAACTCCACTCTTACAGTCTTCTCTAAACTCCACTCTCTAAACTCCACTCTTACAGTCTTCTCTAAACTCCACTGTCTAAACTTCACTCTCTAAATTCCACTCTCTAAACTCCACTGTCTAAACTCCACTGTCTAAACTCCACTCTCTAAACTCCACTCTCTAAACTGCACTGTCTAAACTCCACTCTCTAAACTCCACTGTCTAAACTCCACTCTCTAAACTCCACTGGCTAAACTCCACTCTCTAAACTCCACTGTCTAAAGTCCACTCTCTAAACTCCACTGTCGAAACTCCACTCTCTAAACTCCACTGTCGAAACTCCACTCTCTAAACTCCACTCTCTAAACTCCACTCTTCCAGTCTTCTCTTAACTCCACTCTTACAGTCTTCTCTAAACTCCACTCTCTAAACTCCACTCTTACAGTCTTCTCTAAACTCCACTCTCTAAACTCCACTCTTCCAGTCTTCTCTAAACTCCACTGTCTAAACTCCACTCTCTAAATTCCACTCTCTAAACTCCACTGTCTAAACTCCACTCTCTAAATTCCACTCTCTAAACTACACTGTCTAAACTCCACTGTCTAAACTCCACTCTCTAAACTCCACTGTCTAAACTCCACTGTCTAAACTCCACTCTCTAAACTCCACTGTCTAAACTCCACTGTCTAAACTCCACTGTCTAAACTCCACTCTCTAAACTCCACTGTCTAAACTCCACTCTCTAAACTCCACTGGCTAAACTCCACTGTCTAAACTCCACTCTCTAAACTCCACTGTCTAAACTCCACTGTCTAAACTCCACTCTCTAAACTCCACTGTCTAAACTCCACTGTCTAAACTCCACTGTCTAAACTCCACTCTCTAAACTCCACTCTCTAAACTCCACTCTAACAGTCTTCTCTAAACTCCACTGTCTAAACTCCACTCTTACAGTCTTCTCTAAACTCCACTGTCTAAACTCCACTCTCTAAATTCCACTCTCTAAACTCCACTGTCTAAACTCCACTGTCTAAACTCCACTGTCTAAACTCCACTCTCTAAACTCCACTCTCTAAACTCCATTCTCTAAACTCCACTCTTCTCTAAACTCCACTCTCTAAACTCCACTCTCTAAACTCCATTCTCTAAACTCCACTCTTCTCTAAAATCCAGTCTCTAAACTCCACTGTCTAGACTCCACTCTCTAAACTCCACTCTCTAAACTCCACTCTCTAAACTCCACTCTCTAAACTCCACTGTCTAAACTCCACTCTCTAAACTCCACTCTCTAAACTC
Source organism: Semotilus atromaculatus (assembly GCA_031834385.1). NCBI lineage: Eukaryota > Metazoa > Chordata > Actinopteri > Cypriniformes > Leuciscidae > Semotilus > Semotilus atromaculatus. Next base: position 44,180,829 of record JAULUF010000055.1, on the reverse strand, counting down.
CACTCTCTAAACTCCACTGTCTAAACTCCACTCTCTAAACTCCACTCTCTAAACTCCACTCTCTAAACTCCACTGTCTAGACTCCACTCTCTAAACTCCACTCTCTAAACTCCACTGTCTAAACTCCACTGTCTAAACTCCACTCTCTAAACTCCACAGTCTAAACTCCACTCTCTAAACTCCATTCTCTAAACTCCACTCTTCTCTAAAATCCACTCTCTAAACTCCACTGTCTAGACTCCACTCTCTAAACTCCACTCTCTAAACTCCACTGTCTAAACTCCACTGTCTAAACTCCACTCTCTAAACTCCACTGTCTAAACTCCACTGTCTAAACTCCACTCTCTAAACTCCACAGTCTAAACTCCACTCTCTAAACTCCACTCTCTAAACTCCACTCTTCTCTAAACTCCACTCTCTAAACTCCACTCTTCTCTAAAATCCACTCTCTAAACTCCACTGTCTAGACTCCACTCTCTAAACTCCACTGTCTAAACTCCACTCTCTAAACTCCACTGTCTAAACTCCACTGTCTAAACTCCACTGTCTAAACTCCACTCTCTAAACTCCACTGTCTAAACTCCACTGTCTAAACTCCACTCTCTAAACTCCACTGTCTAAACTCCACTCTCTAAACTCCACTGTCTAAACTCCACTCTCTAAACTCCACTGTCTAAACTCCACTCTCTAAACTCCACTGTCTAAACTCCACTGTCTAAACTCCACTGTCTAAACTCCACTCTCTAAACTCCACTGTCTAAACTCCACTGTCTAAACTCCACTGTCTAAACTCCACTCTCTAAACTCCACTTTCTAAACTCCACTGTCTAAACTCCACTCTATAAACTCCACTCTCTAAACTCCACTGTCTAAACTCCACTCTCTAAACTCCACTGTCTAAACTCCACTCTCTAAACTCCACTGTCTAAACTCCACTCTCTAAACTCCACTGTCTAAAGTCCACTGTCTAAACTCCACTGTCTAAACTCCACTCTCTAAACTCCACTGTCTAAACTCCACTCTCTAAACTCCACTGTCTAAACTCCACTCTCTAAACTCCACTCTCTAAACTCCACTGTCTAAAGTCCACTGTCTAAACTCCACTGTCTAAACTCCACTGTCTAAACTCCACTCTCTAAACTCCACTCTCTAAACTCCACTCTTTAAACTCCACTGTCTAAACTCCACTGTCTAAACTCCACTCTCTAAACTCCACTGTCTAAACTCCACTCTCTAAACTCCACTGTCTAAACTCCACTGTCTAAAGTCCACTGTCTAAACTCCACTGTCTAAACTCCACTCTCTAAACTCCACTGTCTAAACTCCACTCTATAAACTCCACTCTCTAAACTCCACTCTATAAACTCCACTCTCTAAACTCCACTGTCTAAACTCCACTCTCTAAACTCCACTGTCTAAACTCCACTGTCTAAACTCCACTCTCTAAACTCCACTGTCTAAACTCCACTCTCTAAACTCCACTGTCTAAACTCCATTCTCTAAACTCCACTCTCTAAACTCCACTCTCTAAACTCCACTCTTCTCTAAACTCCACTCTCTAAACTCCACTCTTCTCTAAAATCCACTCTCTAAACTCCACTGTCTAGACTCCACTCTCTAAACTCCACTGTCTAAACTCCACTGTCTAAACTCCACTGTCTAAACTCCACTCTCTAAACTCCACTGTCTAAACTCCACTCTCTAAACTCCACTGTCTAAACTCCACTCTCTAAACTCCACTGTCTAAACTCCACTGTCTAAACTCCACTCTCTAAACTCCACTGTCTAAACTCCACTGTCTAAACTCCACTGTCTAAACTCCACTGTCTAAACTCCACTGTCTAAACTCCACTCTCTAAACTCCACTTTCTAAACTCCACTGTCTAAACTCCACTGTCTAAACTCCACTCTCTAAACTCCACTGTCTAAACTCCACTCTCTAAACTCCACTGTCTAAACTCCACTCTCTAAACTCCACTGTCTAAACTCCACTCTCTAAACTCCACTGTCTAAACTCCACTGTCTAAACTCCACTGTCTAAACTCCACTCTCTAAACTCCACTTTCTAAACTCCACTGTCTAAACTCCACTCTATAAACTCCACTCTCTAAACTCCACTGTCTAAACTCCACTCTCTAAACTCCACTGTCTTAACTCCACTCTCTAAACTCCACTGTCTAAACTCCACTCTCTAAACTCCACTGTCTAAACTCCACTCTCTAAACTCCACTGTCTAAACTCCACTCTCTAAACTCCACTGTCTAAACTCCACTCTCTAAACTCCACTCTCTAAACTCCACTCTCTAAACTCCACTCTATAAACTCCACTCTCTAAACTCCACTGTCTAAACTCCACTGTCTAAACTCCACTGTCTAAACTCCACTCTCTAAACTCCACTGTCTAAATTCCACTCTATAAACTCCACTCTCTAAACTCCACTGTCTAAACTCCACTCTCTAAACTCCACTGTCTAAAGTCCACTGTCTAAACTCCACTCTTCTTTAAACTCCACTCTCTAAACTCCACTGTCTAAACTCCACACTTTCAACTGCAAGTAAGTGTTCAGGTATGGAACTGTATAATCCACGGACAGCAGCAGAAACACAGCGTGAGACGGGACACACACACACACACACTTTTCACCGGGAAGCAGTGCATTGTGGGACGCTCCTGTGTACGCATACGCATAAAAATCAAAAATGAACAATTCATAAACAAATCAATATAAAAACAGCATGACCATATTCATCGTCAGGTGTGAGATGCATTAAAATCAATCCCAGTAAATAAATATGAATATGTACACGCTTGAGTGTGGCTCTATAGAGAATGCTTCAATTATTGCAGAATAATGTCATGTTTAACAGGTTATTTTAAAATTATGTGTTTAATTCATATAATCTATTTAAAATTAAAAAGAATTAAAATGAAACGCATAAAAATATGCCATGATGATGGAGCCACTAAAGCTTCTATAAATGAAGTTTCATGAGAAGATGTTCTGGACGATCTGGCCTTCGGTTCTCAAACACAACGGAACGCCTTTATTCTAAATATAGTATATCGAAATATTACCGACAAAAATCTATCAACTCTATCTTTAACTTCTAAGCAAAACTGCAAAATATTTGCAGTATGTTGACGCTGTCCTAGATTTCGTTTTACAATATTTACACAATAAAGGCTTTTTGAAAAGCATACGCTGAAACATAAGCATCTTTTCACGTTTGCATATTAAAAAGTTCCTCTGTGCAATAGATTTAAGGTCTTTTTCAAAAGAGTGTGAAATATTGTGCAAACACATGAAATATTGTCAGCTGATGGTTTA